>CM070743.1:600000-853912 GCA_036346245.1 Bonia amplexicaulis | reverse complement strand
AGAATTTGTAGTGTGCTGATGATTTCTAATGATTAATGAGTTAATGCACATTTTTTTGGCCATCAGCGTTCTATTTCTGACTACTCTATATCTTCTTTCCAACAGGTGGAACTGGGCCGATAATGGGTGATTTATGGGCTTTAAAGGGTGTTACTGAAGAAGGTATCTCTTCCTATTTGTCCGTAAATCTATGTATATTGAGAGAAAGATGTCATCTTAACTGCTATGTACAGCATATGCTTGCTCAATCGATTAGCACCCTAGCAGTGCACTTACAACTTCTTGTCTAGCCAGTCTATGTTAATTTGGTCATGATCAGAGGTGGTTACATACATTTGTTAATAATACATAGATACTTTAGGATCAATCAAGAGTGCCATACCCTCACAGCTACCTTGTCTCGTATGTCCATACCTGCCTCATTGAAGGACATGGAGTCTGAGATGGCCCATTGGTATTATTTAACCCTGTCCAGCCGTCCTATTCCATCGAGGAAAGGGGAGATCACCCATTTTTTAGTTAATGTATGCCAAATGCTTATAAAATGTAGTTTGCCTTTGTCAATGTTTCTCCTATTGCAATGGTTACTTGGTTAGCCCACATTCATTTGTGTTTTTGTATGAAATTGCATTCCTTAGTTGATTTAAGTAATGGTTCACTGGAAATCTTAAATTGGATTATTACTGCAATATTTGCAAATTTGCTATTGCCACTTTGGCAGAACCTGATATTGTTTATTTTGTAAGATAATGAGACACCAGGTTGGACACAATTGAAGCTCCCAGGACAATCTCCCTCTCCACGATGTGGTCATTCAGTGACATCTGGTGGACCTTATGTATGTAACTTGGAGTCCTGAACTTGTTTTCTGAATTGTTTCGTCTTTCTAACTGCATTAGTATTTAACATCTGATATCTCTGTTGTGTGTGACATATTTGGAAGGTTGACCTCAGTTGATTGTGTGTTTTTTTAAGTAGGATCTCAGTTGATTGTTCTGTTTGACCACTAGATACTAAAATCATTGCCAGACAGTAGAAATGAAATGCACTACTGGTGAATATTTAAAATTCCTTGTTACAATCCAATCTATTACCATTTTGCAAACTAGGTTTGTTTGCTATCATGGCAATCCTCTATTCAGTGAAGCTGTTAGTTTCATGCTACAATGAATATAATGGCCTTCAGGGTATGCCTTTGTTGGATATACTAAAACTTTATTTTATCTTCTGCAAAAAATCATTTGTGAAATTTTAAAAATCTGCTTAGACATGGGTTTGTGGGATGCATTGGCATTGATTTAAACTAAGTTCTGGTGAGAACAAAGCTTAGCTACCACAGCCTTGCTCCCTTGTTATTAACTAAATATATGAAAGTTGATATTCAATGAATGAAAAACATAATTGTCTTTGTTCTTTACTTGGAGCCTTTGTCAAAAAAAAATATATGTTGTTATTTACTGGGAGCCTTTGCAACCTCAAGTCGTTCACCAGTTCTACTAGAGTTTATGTAATCAGAAAATGAATTTCTTCTCCTGGAACCTATGCTGATACACAGTTTCTTGTCCAAACTTTTGGTTGTGCAATATCATTACTAACAACATATAGGTCTTTTTGTCAGCTGTTGCTATTTGGAGGACATGGAACTGGTGGTTGGCTAAGTAGATATGATGTGTACTACAATGAATGTATTATTTTAGATAGGGGTAAGCTCCAATAAATTTTTGTTTGGTACCTTTTTTCTGCATTGCCATGTTGGTAACATTGAGCTAGAATACCATCTGTCCATCTTACTTTCTTGTTATCTATTGAACACATCGAATATTTTTGATGATTTGTTGGCATAAATGGTTTTATTGATCACAAAAGAGTGCATCATGGCAGTTAAATTAAAATGTGATTCCATAACTGAAAAATTGGGCCTAATTTTAAGGTGAAAGTGACCTGATACTGATTTATTCTGGTTGTTGCTTAGTGATGCGTAGCCATATTCCTTGTGATTAAGATAGAGGAGCTTTAGCTAAGCATTTTTTTAGAAGTGAAACTGTGAATCACATCCCAACATCCATCGAGAAAACTAGAAAAGCTAAGCTGGTTAATATGGATTGACTCTTGAATCTTGCTCCGTATATCGAACGCTTGTTAGCTAAGCCTGTTCTTGCGGAGTTGCGGTGCTTGGGTTATCCTAGTTGATATAGTTAAGTTTAAACTTTAAAATATGATAGTCAACCACATATTCCATAGCCAGTGTGAGACTTGTCAGTGTTCTAATACCAATCTTACATATGCTTATTTGGTTCGGGGGATCTCTTAAACACCTGACCACACAGAGAAAGACATAGGAATTTTATATAGGTTCGGATCTTCTCCGGAGAGAATAACAATCCTACTCTTGTGTAGCTATATCGATTGCACAAATTACAATCAAGAGAAAGAGTAAGGATGGATGTCTTGTGCTCCTTTTAGGCTGGATGTCTTGCGCTCCTTTCTCCTGTTGCTTGTGTTGCTTCCTTTTTCCTTTCTCCCCGACTTCAGCCTTTATATAGTGTACGAAGAGGTGGCGGTTGTTCCATGTCAAGAGACGTCTCAACGTATCAGACGATAAACTGTCTGACGGAGGTTATTGTCAGTGACATGATACCACCTTGCCGCCTGGCGGTTATCGCTAAAGGTAGGAAGAAGTTACGAGCGGTTATTCTAGAGAACAACTGCACACGTTAACTGCCTTGTCAGACATACCCGCAATATAACAGGTTGTCGTAGACAAACTGGTCAAAGTCAGGCTAGTCGTAGAACAGTTCACGACCACAGGGTGGTCATAGAACGGCTTACGACTATGTCATGTTTGTAGAAAGATTTGCGATCATGAAACCATCATGGAAAAGCAACCATAGAATGGTCATGGAAAGACTCACGACCACAGGGTTAGATCTCTCCCTTACGAATATAAGGTGACAAGGTGTATACTTAAGGAGCAGAATGACGCAATAATACTATTTATAGATAAATAATAAATTGACGATTACTATATCCTCGTCAGGACTAAACACCCTTCCATGATCAATGTTGTAAGCTGTAACTCTCATGGTTCACAACACTATGTCTTGGTCTCACCAACATCAACCCAAAAGCAGCTAGCTTGGTTACTATGGATTTACCGAGCACACTACATACAGCTAGGATCGTCTCCTTAATTCATGGCTGTGCCTGTGGGGTGCTGACCACCTTACATGTCCTGCACTCACTCATTCTGCATATGTGCATCATATATCAATGTTTTGTCCTGTGTGGCACATGCGGCATGCGTCCACTCCATTGATCTGCATGTGTCCATGCAGTGATAGGGTAATGATATATACTATGCATAACATCCCAAATATCATTTCAGATGGATCAACCTGTTTCTTACGACTAAAGGTTGTGTGTGTTAGTATACAACTTGGCCATTTTGTTTAGTTTTATCTCTTTGATTTTCCTGCTCTTCTCTTGGAGCAACCGGCATTACTTAAAAAAAATTCGACATCACTGTTAAGGGTATTAGAGTTGTATTAGAGATAATATATTAGAGATATATGAGAGTACAAAGGGATATATGGTAGGGATATACCATATAGAGATAAGGAAGGAGATAGAATAACAATCCTATTCTATCTCTAATATATTATCTCTAATACAACTCTAATACCCTTAACAATCACAACTGTGTTTGCTGACTAATAATTTGTTCTTTCAGTCTCTGTTCAATGGAAGCGCTTACCAACATGGAATGAGCCACCCCCTCCTCGGGCATATCATTCTATGACTTGCTTAGGGTCTCGATTTCTTTTATTTGGTGGCTTTGATGGAAAGAATACATTTGGCGATTTGTGGTGGCTTGTTACTGAAGGTACAGTAAATCTTCTGCTCATCAGAAATAGAAGAATCTCTATTGATATCTTGGAGTGCAATTTTATATCGTGCAAACTGCAAAGATTTTAGAAGCAATGTGTGACCATATGTGGAAACCTGTAAAAATCTAGAACTGTGGTTGGACCTGTGGTTTGAACTATAAATGTAGGAATAGCTGAATTTAGCGCACTTAATAGATGTCATATTTTCTACTTCATCTGGTCTCATTGAGGTGTTGTTTTAGCACTATGCACATATAACCAAGAATGAGTTAATGCATTGTTTTTTGACATATGTTGCCCCTATTAATTGCATATCCATCTCTCTTAACATCACTACTGATAAGCAATTAATAGGGGAATTTGCAAACCAAAACCAACTTGCTAAAATGATGACTATTTTAACTATATTTAGTAATTGGGTAGGACAGTATGTTGTTTAAACTAAGAAAATGAAATCTCTTGCTAGGTTCACACCTCACTTCCACAGTTCATCAGCTGGCTAAGCCACAGTGAGTTAAATCTGTAGGACCAGTGAATTGCATTAAACCTTTAGGGATTGAAGATGAACATAACTGTAGTTGGTACTTTTGTATAAGCAGCCAATGTGCACACGAGCCAACCATAAAATTGGTCCTAGAACTTCAATAGTTGTTGAAATGATACGTTTGAACCTGAAACGGACTTGGATATAGTTGTGTAGGGTGTACAGGGATATTATTTTGCCCCAGTCATGTTTTGCAATTGCTGGATGTCTAAATTCTTCAAGTCTATTATCGATCATGCACAAATACTTGAGTATTTACATGTACTAAAGTCTAATTGAGTAAACTTGAATATGTAGAGCTGTTATATGTACTGCACATAAATTGTACAAGACATATTCCCTTAGTCATACACTCATACCCAATTAACTCTTGGCATCCTTGCATTGTTCAGTAGTGACTAGTGATAAATTTTTGTCAATTTGCAAAATCACAAGGAAAATGAATTCATTTGACTAAGTTCAGTTATTTCTATTATTTGCTACTTATCTGGAGGTGTGTTGGAAATTGCTAGTGCTTATGATTATATGCGTAGTAAATACCAACTTGTGTGAAATGAGTTTGGACTTCTTTCGTGTTTGCATCTGTTTCTTTTCTGGTTGTAGCCTAGGCATTTTTCTTTTCTGTAAGCTCTCCTGTGCTCTCCTGATTTTCCCTCTGTAATGCTTGATGGAGAAAGGTAATGTCTCCTTTTCTAAACTCTACCTGATTGAATGTTCAGATGATCCTATTGCAAAACGAGACTTGGTTCCTAATATTGATTCAGACAGCAAGCCCAGCACTGTGACTGGTGATGCCCAACAGTCCTCATTAAAGGTATGCATATATGTGTGTGTGTGTGTGTGTGTATTTATGGGTTTGGAATTATGCTTCATACCTGAAGTTGAGAAGATTAACCTGGAGAGTAAAATGAGAATCCAATGTGAAAATTTGAGGTGGTGGAAAGACCCTGTAATTACTAAAAGCTGTAATTATTGCAGGAATCACAAACTGGGGAATCTCCAATGATTGACTTGGCAAAACAATTGGGAATTCCACTTTCTGTAGAACCTTCAGCAAGTTTTGTTGACGAAATCAATGATAAAGAACTAATGGAATTATCCTCTAGGCTTGCTGGTGAATCACTCCCTACTAGTGACCAGCTTGCATGCATTCAGGTGCTTATGTCTTGCCTTTCCTGCAACCTGATACACTTGTATTGGCTTGTGCGGAAATGTGACATTATTGTATGATGTACAGACACTTCGTGATCATTGGAGGAATTCTCCAGCAAGCTCAATACAGATCCAAGAACTAGGCCCTTTATTGAGGGACTATCAACGTCTCATTCTTCGCCGCTATTCGTATGGTTCCATTCTTCCATTTACCCTCTACATCTGTTGTTTACATTTTTAACCATCACTTTTCCATGAATCAAGAAGCAATGTAGTAGAATATTGGCATGGTTTTGCAAATCCTTCCTCTTCTGGTCCATGAATTATTCTCTTCTTGTCATGATGATAATATGAACTGCTAGAAATGAATCCCTTTTGGTGTATTTTGCACAAAAAATAATAGGGAATTATACACAACAGATGAACAGAATGTTGTCAATTCATCATGTGGATTTTGTATTTTACCATGGAACTTATGGTATGTTTCCATGTCATCCTACCTAATTCACATGGAAAAGCGTAAACCAATCCAAAATAGACCGTGGTTTTTTCAGTCAGACGAGTATACTAGTTGGCTACAAATTGAGAATGTACAAGTAACCAGGCCATGGTCAGAGCTTGGTATGTCTGAGAAAAGGATAGTGCTTCTCTATCTAATCATCAAGTCCTGCATTTAAGCAAAGAATATTTTGTAGCGGTCTTTTGCATCGATTATGGTTTCATTTCCTTCCTACAACGTATACAGGGAAAATCCATTCCCAGCATTCTGTGAAAGGGAAGATCACCGCCTTTTCCATTTGAAAAATGCTTCGCAGGTACGCATGTGGATATAATCCTTAATGGATGATCATCTCCTATCAATTGATGCAGATTTGCATATAATTTTTTTTCAGCTTCTACTACTTATCGCTGCTATGTATCTCTGATGTACTTCAGTTGCGCATGGATGACATTCCCATCTTGTTGAGTGAGTATGGAAGGCTGCTTTCGACCTGAGGGCATCCTTCGAGTTTTGACTCTTTACTTGGTATGTGCTTCTGAACTAAACCCATTGTCTTAGGACATCATTTTCCTGCTTTTGTGGTATCCGATGACAAAGCAGTTTTATGTCTGCAGGGAACATTAGAAGAAGACAAGGGAAGCATAGCTGCATATTTTGTCATGTTAAATGATCTACAGAAATTCTTTTTAGCCTTAGGGAGGTTTCTCATTAGTGTGATGAATGAGTGGTTAACCAGAGCTTGGGTAGCATGGGCACAAGGATAAATGAGTTACCGCACCTTGAGGACATCTATCTCCCAAGGCTTTTTCAGAAACATCAATAGTATTGCGGTACATCATGGACATGTTTAAGACCTATTATCCTTTCTGAACAAAAACTAAAGCGACAATTTATGGGATCGAGAGTGGACAGGAAGACACTTCACAGTTGTTCTCTACTTTGATCCCTGTGTTTACCTTGTTGCATGCCCTTTTTAGTTCTTTTAGAGAACTATTTGTTCTGTCCAGATGGCTGTACAAAATACACAATAGTCAGAAGGGGAGGAACCGGCTCCAAGCAATCCTTCTCTTTTTTTTTAGTTTTGGTCGAATTTGGCACTGTTCATCACGTTAATACCAAATCTAGCTCCCGACTCATCGCAATTCCATATGTAGCCCCTTGTCCGACCGCACGACTATGGCAGCATGACACGTCTACAATCGTGCGGTGCTCAAGCGTATGACTGGAGTCGTACGGTATTTGACCGCATGATTAGCTGCTATAGTGGCCGTGCGGTTGGGGATCACTCGATTTGTGTAGATGTGCGGTCCAAGACCGCATGATTAAGCATGTTACAGTGATTGAGCGGTCGGGTACTGCACGATGCTACAGTGTTGGTTTTTTTTCTCCTGTGTTTGTTCTGTGGTGTTAAATACAAATTTTCTATTTATTTATGGAAATATATTTAAAGCATAATAGTTTTTAGATATACGAAATGAGGTTTAAAAATATGATTTTTGTGTAGAGTCTTGTTTACTTGTTTATGTAACATTTTTGTAATTATAAACATTAAGAATTTTTGTCTGTAATTTATTTGTGTACAGTCTGCATGAATTTTGTAATATAGAAAATGAGGTGCAAAATATTTTGAAATATATTTTGAAAACTCGTTACGCAATGTACATAATACATGTAGGAAATCTTTTTTAGATTATTTTTTTTCAAAAATAAAATGGCAGATAATGTAGGTAGGCGGGCCGTAGCAAACCTTGCTAGGTTGTGTGTCTCCTCCCATTGCTTCATTATCTTATTCCATTGCTTCTTCTGCCTCTTATCCATCTCGACGTAGTGAAGAAGGTATGGTGTAGTGTTCGGTTGTGTAGTGTTCTCTCGTAGATCGATTCCACCTTATTTTATAAGTGAAAGGGTAGGTATGATGTGATTTATTTTATGTCACTATGCAAAACTGTTCCTTTTGGTCTTGTCACTGCGTAAAATTGTCCTCTTTTGTCTTGTCAATGCGTAAGCTGCCCCTTTAGTCTTGTCACTGTGCAAAGCTGCCCCCTTTGATCTTGTCACTGCGTAAATCTGT
Source organism: Bonia amplexicaulis (assembly GCA_036346245.1). Classification (NCBI taxonomy): domain Eukaryota; kingdom Viridiplantae; phylum Streptophyta; class Magnoliopsida; order Poales; family Poaceae; genus Bonia; species Bonia amplexicaulis. The sequence continues at coordinate 845,756 of CM070743.1, read as the reverse complement.
CCCTTTGGTCTTATCTCTGCGCAATGCTGCCCCTTTGGTCTTGTCACAATGCAAATCTGCCCTTTTTTGTCTTGTCACTGCGCAAAGCTGCCCTCTTTGGTCTTGTCATTGTGCAAAGCCGCCCTCTTTGGTCTTGTCACCGCGCAAAAATGTCCTCTTTTGTCTTGTCACTGCACAAAGCTGCCCCATTTGGTCTTGTTGCTGTGCAAAACTGCCCCTTTAGTTTTGTCGCTGCACAAAGATGCCCTCTTTGGTCTTGTCGCTACGCAAAGCTGCCCCCTTTGTCTTGTCGCTGCGCAAAGCTGCCCCCTTTGTCTTGTCGCTGCGCAAAGCTGCTCCCTTTGGTTTTGTCACTGTGCAAAGTGCCCCCTTTGTTCTTGTCACTGCGCAAAACTGGCGTATCTTATCTTCCCACTGCGCAAAGGTGCACCCTATTCTTGATGTTGGCACTGTGTGAAGGTACACTGTCTAGTCTGGTCACTGCACTAAGTTGTCTCGTTTGATATAAAATGCACGACCCACCCCATGAAAGTAGGACCAGTCAACCCTGTAAGTCGAACGAAGAATTACCTTCTCCGTCGCGCAGTAACATACCATGGCGGACGCCGAGGGCCAGTCAGAGCGGGGTCGCCAAAGGAAGACCCTCCCTTGGAAAGGAGGGAGGACTTTGGTCCTAACTACCGCTTGATGCCAAGCAGACATGGTCAACCAATATGCCTGAAATGGAGACAAAAGGAGGACGCGGTCGTGTAGGTCGTGGAAGGGCATTGCGATGGTGGGCGACGTTTCTTCTGATGCCCACACTCCGAGGTACAAATTGCTAATAGTACATTTTTCCTTACTGCTAATAGAGCATCCATGTTTACCGTCCTTTTCCGCAGATGGCGAAATACGACTTCGTCCGTTAGATCGATCCTCTTCATGAACACTATATTGGGAGGTACGTCGCGAATCTTAGTGTTAGAGGCGCGAATAGACACTCTCAATGCGGAGAACAATGACATACGCTAACAGATGCAGCGCGAGAGGGGCAATGAGAAGGTCGTCAATATAGGAAGTTCATATGATTCCACATGCTGCTACACGAATCCTAACTGCATATGTGTGTGCCACTACAACGACGGCCAGCCACGTCCGAGGCAGCCCCCTCCGGAACACTCCATGTGGATAGCTTGAGGCACCTTCTACCAGTAGGCACGCTTTGTATGATATAGATTCGAGAGAATGATTAACTTAATATTATGTGGTATTTTCTTTTTTGTGTTCGTTGTTATATTGATGGTGTTGCGTTGGGATGGTATTTTCATGGCTCTGTTCTTTTCGGCTTCTAAAAGTTGTTTTTCGGTTTTTCTACGGTAACTAGTTTTTAAACGGAGTATCTTTTTAAGATAGAGTCTACTAAGTTAATTGTAGTATACACTGTATCGATTTCATTTATATCGGTAAAAATCACAAATGAGTTTCTGTTACTTTGTAATTTCTCATATAAATAGTCTAAAAGCTACAACCAAAAACCACAAACCGAGAAAAAAAAGAGAACAGAGCCCATACTTCACATTGGCGACGGCGCATGGAACTTGCCTGGAATGTACGGGCGCTGGATGGGGGCAAATAGCAACAACACGTGATACGGGAATGTTGGACTTGGGAGTCGGCAGTGACGGACGTCGTGCCGAGCCGCCCGCCGTGAATGGAATTCCAAACAGATGGGGGTGGTTTTGAGACTTCGGTCAGCGGCATATGGTTTCACTAGCCTTGGCACATGTTTTTACTTGTTTGCTTTGCCTCTGACCAAAAACACTGAGGTTATTTCGGCTCAAGTTTTCTGTTTTTGGTTTATTTTTTTTACTATTCTTAAATTTTGATCTTTTATGATCTTTTGTCTTTTTAAGCTTTTTTGTCGATTCATTTTTCTCCTATTCGTTTGCATTAGCCGTGATTGGCTAACCTGTTTTTTTCTATTTTTAAATTTTTTAAATTTAGTTATACCAAATAAACTATCATCAACTACAGTGTAATTTTAACCAACTATATTATAACTTCAGCTATAAACCAACTTATTCCAGTCCAACCAAGCGACACCTGAATATAGATAAAGCCTGAACGCTGGCCAGTGCTGTCTTGGTCTAGCTGACCGTACTTTCGCGGGCATGTGGTGCTTCCTTTGTCTATGCATGTGTGTTGGAGTAGAAGAAGAAAAAACTCTACCTAGGCATTTCCTGCCTAGGCATTTTCGCAGGTCTATTCTATGCGACCAAATGTCCAGAACTAACTGGTCGGTTGGACCGGTTGGCTGGAGCTAGAGAGTAGACTACTGGATTGGTAATTGGTTCCTTGCCGAGCGAGAGAGAGAGAGTACTGGGTTGGTTACGCCCAATCCAAGCACAACCCTAACCTCTCAGGCTAGCCCAACCAAATGTGATCTACGCCCTGCTTATTTCAGTTTGAATTTCTAGCTTCTGGTTTATTTTTATTATTCATAATTTTCGTTCTTTTTTATTTTTTTGGCTTTTCTTTAGTTTTTTGCCGATTTTTTGCGTATTCGTTTGCATTGTACGTGATGGACTAACCTGTTTTTTCTATTTTTAAATTTTTTTAAATATAGTTACGCCAAATAAGCCACCATCAGTTACAGTGTAATTTTAGCAAGCTACAGTGCAATTTCAGCCATAAGCCACATTATTTCAACCCAACTAAGAGGCACCCTAGTCAGTTCTAGAACCTTCCATGTCGGCCAAGGAAATGCGTTGGGGGTGCCCAAACTGGAAACCACCAAGTAGCCGCAGCCGGACGTGAGGGACTCCTCACGGGGCCAATGCGTAACTGCATCGATCGATTTGCTCCAATACTTTTACTTATTTATTTATTTTACAAAAGAAAACAAGCCCAACGACAATACTGCGAGTGCGAGCGCAAATGCGTCTCCCCTATTATTAATAAATAGAAATTTGATTATTTGTCCTATCTTTATTTGCCAACAGCATATTTGCTCTATAGTTAGTTTTAATTGATGATTTGTCCCATCTTTCAATGAATACTTGATGGTTTGCCCTCTTTAGTTTTTTAGCTTATTTTCTATTGCTGCAAGCCTAATTAACCATGTGAAATTACCAATATGCCCCTTAGGATAAACCGAGCTGCAGCTGGACATCAAATCGAGCGATCGATTCCCTATTCAACTCTTCCATCTCCACTCACCCGAACTAGGGTTCTTGTGCCCCCTCCACCACGTGGCGCTGCCTCCATTCCCTCATCGCCGACCGAGACCACGTAGGCCCCCTCCCTCTCCTTCGCCCTCTGCAAGCCACCCGTCGCCCCTCCACCGCGTGGCGTCGCCTCCATCCCCTCCTCGCCGCTCGAGAACATCGGCTCCTCCACGTCGGCCGCCTCCCTCACCCCCACCGCACGGGCGACCGAGCGGGGCACGGGGCCTTGTGCGCCCGCGGTTGTTGAATCTTACCGTGGTCGAACACACACAAGCACGTGGTTACTATAGTTTATGACTACCGATCAGTTCACTGACTCGACGCCTCGATCACGGCACCACGACTACGTCATTTCGACCATGGCACCACGACTACGGTATTTCGACCACGGTACCACAACCACAACACCTCGACCACAGCAACATAATCACGACATTTCGATCACGGCACGACGACGACGACACCATAACCAGCTCGGTTTATCCTGAGCGGCAAATTGATCATTTCACATGGTTATTAGGCTTACAGCAATAGAAAAAAAACTAAAAATCTAAAAAGAGCAAATCATCAAGTATTTATTGAAAGTTATGGCAAATTATCAATTAAAATTAACTATAATACAAATGAGCTGTTGGCGATAAAGTAAATCATCAAAATTCTCGTTAATAAAAGGAAGGAAGGAGGGGTTCGCCGCCGCCTCGGCCGCGCACTCCACCACTATACACTGCGAGCGAGAGCGCGCGCGACGCAAGCCTCCGCTTCTCCTCTCTTCTCCGCTCCTCGCCGCCGCGGCGTCCTTCCTCCGATCTACGCGCCGCCTTCGCCTCCCCGATCGCAAGAGGTAGTAATAGCAGCAGCAGCAGCAGCAGCAGCAGCACCTGCTGTCTCCTTTTGATTCTCTCGGTTCTGAGGGTTTGCTTGGGGACGTTTCGAGGATCTCTGGTCCTGTCCTTTCTCTCTCCCCCTGCCCTCGCATGGTTGATTTGGTTGCTCGCCTTCGCGAGTTCTGAACCAAACTAGCCTCGATTCAGTGGGATCTTCTTTGGGATCCTTGGGTTAGTAGTGTTTTGGACTGCTATGATTTGGTCTTAAGCTGGATTAGATTAGACAGAAACGCTGTTTATGGGCAGACTCAGATTTGGGGGCGTTCTGGCTCGCATCTGGACAACGACTTCTTACCAACAGAAGATTTAGGATTTCTGGTATTAGACGTGTGGACGAACGAACAGTATATTTTCTTTATTCTTTACTCGAAGGTCCCGCCTAATTCGAGATATTAAAATTTGGATTTTTTGGTATCAAATTATGAAATCGATTGTTCTATCGAGTTTCTTCTCCCTTTTTTGGGGGGGAAAATGAAGAGAATGATGTAGTAGTATGCCGGCCCATGGAGCTTCGAGTGAAGGGTGGGGAGTGCATGCAATGCCTGCCTTTCTCATACTGCTCCAGAGAGTAACCGTGGCCTTCTCATGGAGGGAATGGATGATTCGTCCCCATTTTTCTTCCTTGGGAAAGGTACCATCGGCATATATCAGCTGCCCTTTGTCTTCATCTTGAACTGTTTATCCTGAAAAGAATGGGAGATTAGAGCATTTGCTCCATACATAAATATGGAATTTGATGATTTACCACATTTATCTCATTGACATATGGGCCTTGGATCCACATGTCAATGAGACATCATAAAGTAAATCATCAAATGCAATGAAAGATGTGGCAAAAGATCAATTACCTCGAAAAGAATAGGGGCTTTCTGTGCTGGTGTTAGATACTACCATGTAGCCCACTCAAGTCAAGTAGAAAGGAGATTGGGTGAAAGATAGTTACAGCAAGCATGACTTTGACATTTGCTTTCCATGTGTGTCGTTGCGTCAGGATTCAAGCAAAATTTGGTCATTGTCATGTAAATCTCTGCAATTTTGCTCAGTATGGTGTTTTTGGCTCTGCCTAGTTCCAGACATAGTATGGTTGTATGACTGGTATAGTTACTCATTGTAACCGGCTAGTTACGAAAGGTTTTCCTGAAACCTAGTTGCAACACGCATTATGATCATCAGATCATGTTTAATGTGTGCATTGTTTAGGGCCTGGTACAACATGCGTTGTGTTGAGTGTTTGTTTTCTATTAGATAAGGAGTTGCTAATTTCATACCAAGTGAATCTTGCTGATTAACTTTCTAGTACATGATAGTTGAGATCACTGACTGTGTTCCTCCCCTTGGATTTGAATGATGTTAGGCTATAAGATGTCGACCAGCACGTTTGCAACTTCCTGCACACTCTTGAGCAATGTTAGAACTCAGGCCTCCCAGAAAGTGGTCAAGAGCCCTTCATCTCTAGGCTTCTTCAGTCAAGGTATGCAGGTTCCGAGCCTGAAGACCCCCAAAAAGCTTGATGTCTCTGCTATGGCTGTCTACAAGGTGAAGCTCGTCATGCCAGAAGGGCAAGAGCATGAGTTTGAGGCTCCAGATGACACCTACATCCTCGATGCTGCTGAGACCGCTGGTGTGGAGTTGCCATACTCGTGCCGTGCTGGAGCATGCTCCACCTGCGCTGGCAAAATTAAGGATGGCACAGTGGATCAATCGGATGGGTCGTTCCTTGATGATGCGCAGCAGGCAGAAGGCTATGTGCTGACATGCGTGTCCTACCCCAAGTCCAACTGCGTCATCCATACTCACAAGGAAGGAGACCTGTACTAGGGCTTTTTACATGAGATTTTCTGCCAAGTGGCAAACGTTCTCAAGTGTTGTCAAGCTCCATCCTTCATACTAGTTGTGTTAACTAGCATCAAACTTTGATGGTTGTTATCTTTTGTCTTCTGTTAGTATGAGTTCAATGTTGGTGCATTAAGATTGGGAACCCATGGAAATAGTAGCTAGTCAATAAAAACCAGCTGCGATGGCATAATAGAATTCATGGTTTTGGATACCAGTATTTGGAGTACTATCTTCAGTAGGTGATTTTGAATGTCACAGCAGCATGCTGCATGCCTTGTTGATCGCCCTTGTTTATCCTTTTTCCAAACTACTGATCATTTACTGATTTCCTCATGATGTTGCTGTCTGGTTAAATTGGATGCTGTATTTGCTCTGGACGGCTCATGCTTGTACAGTTGCAAAGCAGAAAATGTGTGAGCTTGAGCTACAATCCAGTTGTAAGAGAAGGCATGCTTTCTGTGCCTAAAATCTCACCTTCTTGGTCAAGGCAACTGTTATCGCTGTCATCTCGATAGCGAATGTTTTGCCTCGATAGTTTGTCTTCAGACAGCTTGCCTTGGTAGTTGTGTGTGTTGGAATTGTGATGTTTGGTTTTTTTGTCCAGGTACCTGAACTGGTGATGCTTTCAATTTGGCGGTGCATGCGCCATGGCCAAGCGATTCACGTAACTTGTGCTTTCTTTACGCTCCACTTGATTCATTTTTCTTTATTGTCTATTTCGTTAGAAAAAAATATCCAGTTTTTCCATGAGTGCCGTATTTCTGCACAACTCAACCAAGCCATGCAATAATTCCTTTCGTTTGGAGAACGAAAGCTATGCATAATCCGGTGATATATTCCCTTTCCTTTCGTTTGGAGAACGAATGCTATGTATAATCCGGTGATATATTCCCTTTCTTCCAGTTGGCTTTCTTGTGATGGAGCATCTTTTTTTTTTCAATATATTGCCAGAATAACAAGGGCAACTGCAAAAGCATCAAGGCAATGGAGAAATTTCATGATCAACAGGAAACATCCCTACTTTTTTGCTTTATTTTCTTCTAGGACAACAGTGCGAAAAAAATGTTAATCGCACAGTGTATTATAACCTGACTAAAAGATCACTCACAAAAAGATGCACTCTGATGTACCAGGAGTCACAAGATTAATTTGCTGTATGGTTGGTTCCCTTAAGAGGGAAGACGTTAAAAGAGACCATATAAACATTTTTATTTTTATTTTCTTCCTATCTTTCCTCTCTTTTTTCCCCTTCCTTTTCTTCTCTCTTTTTCTTTTTTCTCTTTCTCTTTTTTTCTCTCTCCCCTTCATCCGATTCAGCCGAACCAGTCTTATCCCCAATCCTCTCCTCTCTCGCTCTATTTCTTTCTCATTTTGGTGCTCCTCCAAGCGGCGCGCCTGCTCACAGCCGAGCTCGGGCTCGCCGGCGCTGAGCTCACCGCCGGCCACCATCCGCCTCTTATGCACCTCCACTCACCTATCCCCCCTTCTCCCTCTCGCTTGGGTGATGCCACCGCCGCTATCAGGCTTAGCTGCCACTGCACGTCGGTCCGAAACTCGCCTCTGGCTCCTCCCCCTCACTCTTCGCCTCGGATCCAGCCAACTAGGACCGGATCCGTCGTCGCCCCTTGTGCGCGCGTGGCGGCGAGGTGCTTGGCGCCGCCGCTCGGTTGGCACTGCCTTTGGCCATCGCTCTCCCCACGCTGCCGTGGTGGGCCCTCATGCCAAGGCCCCAGACTTTGGCCTCCCGACGCTGCTCCTCCAGTCGTGGTGCACCCCCCATCCGGCTGGAAAAGCAAAAAAAAATGCAGAGAGGAATTGGTGCGGCTTCAGAATAAATTTGCCCCTCACTGATATTTTTTTTAAGGTATCATCTGTATCTTGTAGCAAGAAATTTTAGAACTCGGACGGCAGAGAGCACGTCACTGGTTTGGTACAAATCAGGCCAATGGCTAATGAGGATGCTGTTGTGGGGAGCTAAGAGTTCAGATTTACATGTAGCCTGATCTGATGTACTTGAGAATTTCTGTTTCAGAAGCTCATGCCAGGAGAAAGACAAACAAGTCCTCTGGTAGGATCAATTCACCAGAATAATCTGATCCTGATGCCAAATTCGTGGATCCATGGCATATCTACCTTTGGAAGTTGCAAACTAAGGTCTTAGTGGGTGAAGACTTCGACAAATTGCATAAAAGAACTCGACGATGCGCCTGCTCGCCGCAAGTGGCTAGCATATAACAGCTTGTTCGGCTGAACAAGGAGAATAGAATACATAACAATGTTTATTCCCAGTGAGAATTGGCTAGTCAGCTTAGTTCTTTTTGTCTTTGTTTGATGAAAAAAAATCGTTACTTTCAAGAAGTGATAATCCTTATCAAAGCCTGTATTGTGGGCTTGTGGCACAAAACAAAACTGATGTCTCTGCAAATGGCACCTCTCTACACCATACAAGTCTACAACTACTTCTATAATCTAAGAAAACAATATGTTTACCTTTCGGTTTCAAAAAACAATATGTTTAATTAGAAAGACAATATGAGCAGATATCTAGTACTGTACCGTGCTTTCCTCGGAAACAAGACGAGCAACAAGGGAAAACTGAGCAGATTTCAAAGAAACTTTGAGTGATCCTTGGCTTAGCACCAAGTGGTTTCATCGGATGTAACGACGACAAAACAAGAGGAATCGGAGGACAAAGGTAAAGATGCTCCCAAGGAATCCGGCATACGACAATAAATATTGAACAAGATATAACACGGTCATATATAAGAACCTGACATGGTGATGAGTTCTGCAGCTCTCTGAACACAAAGCTATCTCCTGTGTGCCTATGGCCATCTTCGGAGCTCCCGTGCTTCTAGCTGTTGCAGTGGCTTGTGGCCTCATATGGTTGAGGTCAAGCAGGTCTTCGAAGGAGATGAGAGACATCCCAGGGACAATGGGCTGGCCTGTCATCGGCGAGACCTTCTCCTTCATCTCCGACTTCTCGAGCCCGACCGGTATACTAAGCTTCATGCGTGACAGGCAGAAAAGGTAACTTACAGGCTATCAGTCATGCACTGAGAAGCTCCAAATTCAACAATAATATAATGATACGAACAGAAGATGTATGTTGCATCACGATTAGAAGCTGATTTGTGAGTTTGTTTCATCTGATCAGGTTTGGCAAGGTGTTCAAGACATACGTGCTGGGAAGGATTACGGTGTTCATGACAGGGAGGGAGGCGGCCAAGATCCTGCTGTCCGGGAAGGACGGCGTGGTGAGCCTGAACCTGTTTTACACCGGCAAGCAGGTGCTTGGGCCGACGAGCCTGCTCACGACCAACGGCGAGGAGCACAAGAAGCTTAGGAGGCTCATCGGGGAGCCACTCTCCATCGACGCACTCAAGAAGTACTTCGACTTCATCAACGAGTTGGCCGTCCAGACGCTGGACACATGGCTTGGCAGGAAAGTCCTTGTGCTAGAGGAGGCCTCATCTGTAAGCACAGAAGCATCCAACTATACATTGAGATATCGCACAAGATCTTCAGACTATCTGCATAGCTTCACTTGCTCTTGATTAAATTTTGGTTTCTTGGTTTTGTCAGTTTACGCTGAAGGTGATCGCGAACATGCTGATGAGCTTGGAGCCAGAGGGAGAGGAGCAGGAGAAGTTCCGCGCCAACTTCAAGATCATATCGTCGTCATTTGCATCCTTGCCTCTGAAACTCCCAGGAACAGCCTTCCACCGCGGCCTCAAGGTATTTTTTTGACCAGTGGATACACGGTATAAATTCGCACTGCTTGATTGATCAAAAGATGGCCTGTAAACTGTAACGTTGTTTGATCAATTGAACAGGCTAGGAACCGGATGTACGCGATGCTGGACTCGGTGATTTCCAGGAGAAGAGAGGACGGCGAGATCCGCAACGACTTCCTTCAGACACTCCTGAGAAAACACGCCAAGGACGGCGCCGACGACGACGGCAGCAATGCGGATAAGCTGACTGACTCGCAGCTCAAGGACAACATCCTGACCCTGCTCGTCGCCGGGCACGACACGACGACGGCAGGCCTGACGTGGCTCATCAAGTTCCTCGGCGAAAACCCTGAAGTCCTGCAGAAACTAAGAGTAAGTCTGTCCGAGCTGATAGATACAGGTTGTTGCAGCTTCAGATTAGTTACAGCACCAATCCTCGCAGGAAGAGCATCTGGAGATCAAAGAGGGGCTGAACGGCACATCACATCTCAGATGGGCAGACGTGAACAACATGCCGTACACCACCAAGGCGAGCAGTCTATTTTGGTGCATTCGCAGAGACAAGATCGTCTCTCCTAGGTCTAATCACTGAGCTACCATTGCAGGTGATGAACGAGACACTGAGAAGAGCAACCATCTTGCCATGGTTCTCGAGGAAAGCAGCACAGGACTTCAGCATTGATGGTAACTAGCTAGCAGCATCTCGATGCCGCACACTCGCGGTAGCAGGAGCAGCTTGTGCAGTAGTTTGGATGCTAGTGAACCGATGCTTGGATTGGCAGGGTACGACATCAAGAAGGGCACGTCGGTGAACCTGGACGTGGTCTCCATCCACCACGACCCGGCCGTCTTCGCCGACCCGGACAAGTTCGATCCCAGCAGATTCGACGTGAGTTCGTCGCAAGCCGTCCAACCAGCAAGAGGAGCTAGTAGCTGATGATGAGTTCTTCCATTCGCAGAGCACGCTAAGGCCGTACAGCTTCCTGGGCTTCGGCAGCGGGCCGCGCATGTGCCCCGGGATGAACCTGGCGCGGCTGGAGATCTGTGTCTTCATCCACCACCTCGTCTGCAGATACAAGTAGCTAGTTACTCGGCAAATGACATTGAAACACGGATGAATCGATGATTTTCCATATCTTTCGTTGAAACGACAAGTGGCAAAGAAAGATAGGGCAAATCATCAAATCTTCCTTGAGACACGGGCCACCTTGAAACCTGCAGCTGATGTTCTGTTCGCGTTTTGTCGCAGCTGGATGGCGCTGGAAGAGGACCGCTCGGTGCAGCCGACGCTGGTGCGCATGCCCAAGAACAAGTACCCCATCGTCGCCACAGCGCTCTAGCAAAACGGGAGCCTCCACGACGGCACACCGTTTCGGTCGTCGGTGCAGCACGATGAGCGCTGGTCGTCCGGGCGGATCCAGAAAACCAAGTCACTAGGATCGTCATACACTAATCTCACTCGGAGTTTATGGAGTAACCTCTTGTACGCATAAGAGTTCTACCCTGAGTTATACACAAGGTCGTTATGGAGATACCGAGACCGTACAAAATTCCACAGCTCTGCGGTCGAGCAAACCACTACAGCGACGTTTTATGAACGTGGAGTTTTGAGTACAAGAAATGGCTTGCGTTGAATCAAAAGCAACGCACGAGCACTTTTTAGTACAAATTAAACTACACACGCTAGCTCGCAGATAACAAACATCGCTCGAAGATGCTATGTTACAACCCGTGAAATTGAAAATGTGCCCAAAAAATTCAAGACCAAATATATACTACCTGATGGCCGGCTAACACAGGAGAGTACAATTTTCATAGTTTGAGAAATTGTCATGCTAGTATGTTGCTAACGAAACTATGCTTCATCGAAATTCCCCTCAGAAGATTAGCAGCAGCTAATCCACTGGCAAAAATGTCAAAAGGAACAACAACCAGGTAGCACCGCTCAGGCTGCATAAACATGATCCCTGACCACAAGAAGCAAGGCAACAGCAGCCACTCCGGTGGTCCGGTGTCAAAGGAACAAGCACCAGGTAGCAAAGCCAACCAAGAGAGACAAAGCCACAAACGCAGAAGCAGTATGCAAGGATGCAGGGGCCCTCCAATGCTATAGGCACATCATATGTTGGACCCAACTGCCAAACTTAGTTATTAGAGAACAATTTCGCCTGACTAATACGGGACAACCGAAACGATCTTAGAATGGTAGTAACCAATCCAGAACAAGAGAACAAAGAGCCCATAACAAGCCTGCCAAAACAGAAGTCATTTGAGAATGACAGGTAACACAATCTTGAAGATAAAAGATTTAAAAAAAATTACCAGTTCATATCCCCTTATGGACGATTCATCACTTGCCTTGGGAAGAGATGACAAGAACCAGATATAGTTTTCTTGTGTTTTCAAGCAAAGTTCAGTTGATCATTTCCTTCCCCACGAGAACACAAACAAGAAGACGATTTACCAGTCGAATCCCACATATAGAGGTGCTACGCCGCATAAGCACAACCATGACAGAGCATCAACACATAATGCGACAAAAGCCACCTTTTAACCAAGCAAGAATCGCCCAATAGCATATCAAGCAAACATGTAGGACCAAGCCAAGCACTATGACCAAGTCATATGCCTGGCAATAAAAGCAGGAAACAATAATAAGCAGGTCAGTAATATGGTCTATAACAAAATAGCTGCTTTCTCACAGTACATCATAGTTCTCAAACCACATGATCAAAGTTCCAAACACAAGGAAACACACCCCATAATAGTAGATAGACTTTCATACCTGAATGAAACGTACTTCTCAAGACATGCACCATCAGTAGGGACCAGATCGGTCACGATTGTAACGGTCACCACCACTTCCACCGTAGCTGCCACCATCTCGGCTACGACCAGAATATCGGTCACCACCACGGTCACCACCACGGTCAGATCCATAACGACCACCACCACCATACCTGTCATCTCTGCCACCATATCTGTCACCTCTCCCACCATCCCCAGAGGGGCACTCCCTAGCAAAGTGGCCTGGTTTTCCACACTTGAAGCAATCCCCACCACCTGAGCCACGCGGTGCACGCCCACCACCACCACCACCACCACCACCATAGTCACGGCCACGGTCATAACGAGATCCACGCTCACGATCATAATCACGGTCACCATTACGGTCTCTACCAGGCCCTTGTGGCTGAGCTTTATCAACAGTGATGGCCCTCCCATCCAAGTCCAATCCATTCATTCCCTCGATAGCATCTTCCATGGCTTTCTTCTCATCAAAAGTCACAAAGCCAAAACCACGTGATCGGCCGGAAAACTTGTCAAGAACCACCTGCATATTACCAGAAGAGCAAACATAAGCAAATAAAAGCCCATGCTAAACATGTAAAGCAAAATTTCAGAAACATGCATATGTTATAGTTTTGAAGTTACAAATGCTGAATCATTCAGTCAACCTAGATGAGGCCAACATATTTCGCAAAAATCTCAGGACATAAAAAGAAATAAACCAGAGAACCTGAAAAGACAATATTGGGGACAATATGTATAAATCTGTCATATTATTTCTTAAAACTCTATAGCAACAATATTGGACATAGAACAAGTGGGGGAATGGTAGTGCTCGACCAGCTTAATGAATTTATATACGTTCTTCAAAGTCAAAATAACTTTTGACCGAAACAGTCCGGTTAGCAGACATAACTTTTACGCATAATCACTCTTATCAGTGGTCTTTTTACCGCTGGATGTAGGATCAACAAAATTATTCAGGTTTCTGGCATACTTGATTTGTAAAAATGGTTATATGTTAGTGAAGGTATAATGAGATACACACAGACGTATCCCCAGCCACATTTGTGAAAGCAATATCCAACATTATCACATGAGCAAAGAGAGTATTCCCCCACAAAAAACAATAAATAAGAGATTCTCCGTGTCACCTTTGCCTCAGTGAGGTTGCCAAATTTTCCAAACGCATCCTTGAGGCTTTCATCGGTTGTCGACCAGGACAGATTCCCAATGAAGCAACGGTACTCCTCCACATCCGCCATCTCTAAGCAGAAAAACAAACACATCCAGCGCATGGGCAAGTAAAAATATTAGAACGTATCAAAAGTGAGCGATACAGATGCTATGGTGATTAACAAGCAATTCCGTAACTGTACTTCCTAAGAAATACTTCCTAGGCAAAGGATCACATCTTGACCAGCACAAATGTTAACTATGATATTTTTAAATGTATAGTATTTTGCATATTGATTTTTTAGGCCCCGTTCAATTAAGAACGTGCCTACGGCCGATGATTTTTGGCTGAAATAGCACTACAGCAGCGGCCGTTAGCTTTTGGCTAAAGCATTCAATTAAAGGAAAATAAAGAAAAAAAGGAAAAAAAATCGTTATATCCGCACGGACAGTGCAAAGGAAAGGGGGCGAGCAGGTTAAGAATCCAGCGCGTTCAGAATCTGTTTGAAACAGGCCTTAGACAACAGACAAGTTTCCCATCGGTACACTGGAAGCAGAGTAGAAAAAAAAGAGAGAAACTGAATTGCATATGAATAACCTAACAGAATATAACCAAGCACCATGGCTCACAGAAATTGCTGTAGTTAGTTGCCCTTTTACTATTTGCAAAAAAAAAACTTCATGCAAATCTGCAGAAGACTACCTTAATTTTTTCAGTTTTTTTGGCAGAAAACCATGCTCAGTTCTAAAGAACAACGCAGCAAAAGGTAACCTCTCTGATCATACTAGAGTACACATATAACTTGACAAATCTATATTTACAATACGGGAATTTGTGTTAGATGCAAAAAAAAAAAAAACGGAAAGACTGATCAACAAGTCCGAATTCTAACAAAGTCTAAGCAAATCCGACTCTAGAATTGTAGATGTGAAGCATACAGGAAAGAAAAACAAACAACAATCGGACGAAGTGCTAGCTACTAAAACTACATCGGAGCTTCATAGAGGGAAGTTCGCAGCACGGTCGTACCAGATCGAGCAAACGAAGGAAAAGGAGAGATGAGAATTTCGAAGCCTAGGGAAGATATGCACCCGTGAGGAAGACGAAGACGAAGACGAAGACGACGTGGAATCGAAGAAGATTTTTGCCCTTGTTTTTAGCAAGGGTCTAGTCTAGATCGAGGAGGTGAGGCCTCGTCGGGCTTTTATCGGGAAGGGAGATGGGGAATTCTGATACCCGAGTAACAAGTGTAGAACCCTAAATCCCAGCGCAGCGGCGGCGCGAGATATTTCCAGCGTAAGAATGACAGGCGGGCCCCGTCCACAACAACACATTTCTGTATACGTACGATGTAATTTATTTGAACAGTTACCTATTTCTACGATTTGTTTACCTAAGTCTTACACCACAACAACGCATCTCTGTATATTATTTGAGCAAAGCAATAATGCAATACACGAATGAATTATTGAGGTGCATTAATTATCTCGACATCCGAGTATTCAGAAATCTCGTTTGCGGGCTGTCGCTTAACTTCATGGGCAACGCGGGCTGGCCCGCGAAGCCACCGTTGAATTAGCAGTTACCCACGGCCCCGCATAGCGTTTTTTGCGGGGCGGCCGAAGTGGACTTGCGGATGGGCCGGATCCACTTTCATCCTGTGCATCACCTGTGGGCGGCGCCGCGGCGTGTTTCGCCACTGGGCCGCGTCAACGCCTTTCTTCTCCTGAGTATGTGGGCCTAGGGCGATTTCATTTCTTCTGCTTTGGAATCCCAAGATCCTTAAAAAACTGTTTTCGGGCTAAAGGCTAAAGCCCACTTAGGAAAGGAAATTTCCCTTTTCGTCGCCAGCCTTTCTTTGTCCGTGAGAGCAAGAGTTGGTCGAGTCTACGAGCTTTTGTGCTGCAATTCCACGCAGACGACTCCATCATTTCGTGACAGCTTGTTATGATAAGAAAAGAAGACTTGAAGTCCACCACGAAAGACGCAGATGCTCACAGCTATCCAGCTCGACAACTCTCTCTCTCTCTCTCTCTCTCTCTCTCTCTCTCTCACCATGCCAAAACTCCCAGAACCAAGTGCTTAGCACTACCAACAGAACATTAAGATTCATGTACTCTCTTGATGCCTGTACTCCAGATCATATGGTGATTTGTCATCCTACAGGCAGCCACACCATTGGCGGGAGCACATCCTCTGCCGACCATTGGGCATTGGCATCTCCAATGTTTATGGTCTGGAGTGGTTAGGTGAAACCCATGTGATCTATGAAATTTGCTATAATGCTTATTGGTTAAGGAGGCATTAAAGTGGGCCCAACAATCTAGTAAAAAAATCTCTAGCCCCTCTCTCTCTCTCTCCTCTTTCTTCTTCCTCCTCAACTCATCCATCCATCCATCCGCCATGCTCATTGATTATAAAATTTACTATAATGCTTATTGATCATGGAGGCATTTTCACATCGTGGATGCCAGATAAGTACCGGGGGAACCCACCCAACGGTCACTGCCTTCGTCCATTTGTTTATGACCCACTGTTCCGGTCTGCTGCGGATGGAGCCGGGGCTAGAAGAGAAGACCTCGCCCAAGTCTTCCCCTTGCTCCACCATTAATAACCCACCAGCTTCTGCTTCACATAGCCAGCAGCAGCTGATAGGATAGCTCTCCCACCCGACTCCCACGATTCCATCGGCCAAAGGCGGCGGCCATGTCTTTCTGGGAGAGCTGGTTCAAAGACTGCGACTGCGACTGCGACTGGAAGAAGTTTGCCATCTGGGCCGCGGTCATCGTCGTCGGCGGCGGCCTCATCGTCGTCCTCGTCTACGCCTTCGCCCTCGTGTTCCCGCCCAAGGCCACCGCCGACGACGCCGTGCTGCAGCGGTTCGCGCTCGCGCCGGGCACGCCCGCGAGCAACTCCACCATGTCTTACAACGTCACCGTCACGCTGTCCCTGCGCAACCCCAACATCTACCGCGTCATCAACTACGACCCCGTCGCCGCGTCCTTCTCGTTCAACGGCTCCCGCTTCGACGAGTCCGCCACCGTGCCGGCGTTCCAACACGGGGCGAAGAAGACGGCCACGTTCCACGTCACGGTGGGCGGCGTCGACAAGCCCGTCAAGCTCACCGCGGCGGGCCTGTCGGAGTTCAGGGCGGACAACGCGACGAGTAATTTCGACGTGGAGCTGAGGCTGGACACGGTGATGCAGTACAAGGGGCGCAAGGCGCGGTGCCCGCTCGTCGTCGTCTGCCCGCTCAAGCTGCAGCTCGTCGACCCGGAGGTCGCCGCCACCGCGTTCCAGAGGACCAAGTGCACCATCCTCAGGGCAAAAAAGTCCGGATGCTAGTTGCTGATGATTAGCTAGAGTTAATTTTTCTGCTGCATAACCATGGACATCTTTAGTGCAGTAGTATTAGCATCATCTCTCTCTATCTTGGTAGAGATTGCTGTTATGTATGCTTGGAAGACTACATTTGGGAGTGGGGGTTGGGAATTAGCTGGATTTGCAACAATTCAATGTGAATGAGATTCTCTGTAATTTATGTGCTGTTCTGAATTTCTGATGATTTGTTCAGACTTTAGGGCTGGGTTGTTGGAGCTTCGAAATCAGGGGCTGTGTCCGTCGGACATGGTGGAGGCACCTAAACTAAAGAAAGGCACGATGATGGCTCCTGCAATGGAATGCAGTTTTCCTCTTCCCTTCTCTCTGTTTCCCTCGTGTTTTTATCGACGTGACAAACATCTAAAGTATTCTTTCTGTCTCTCTCGTGTTTCTCTGGTGCTCTAGATCTTTACCACGTCGACAGAAACACGAGGGGGGACAGACACAATGAACAGGGAAGCTGCGTTCCCTGCAATGGTGCTTGGTGACAGGTTCACTTGTGGTTAGTCCATCCATATCCTCGCCCAACCCAAGAAAATCCCGCATCCAAAGCCCAGCTACGACTAGTAAGTCAGCTCACCTGGCCCATGTCCAAACGGTAGCCTACCTGCAAAGCTGCAACAATCGCAAACAAGCAGCATGAATGAATGATGAATTCCTCCACGAAATCCAATTTGGATTCTTTCTCGAGGGCACGCACGCATTCCTGATGCAACGCTCGATCTGTTCAGGTCTCTTCCCCTTTATTGCGATTCCAACAGCTACATTTGGCTTTTGTTTTGTGATTGACGATCGAGGAGGCTTGACTTAGGAGACAGCTCTCGGGTCTTCTTCTGCTATACGATTCGCTGTCGATCTGTCAGAAACTCGAATCAGGATTATATTGGTCGATTAATTATACCGAGATCACATCACAGTACAGCTACAGCCTGACCAAGCTGATCGCCACAAGCATTCCGAGATGTGGTTGTTCTTGTTGTCCGGCCGAGTCGCTTCCGAGTAGAGTTGGTCAAATGGATGGACTAATCGGGCCGACACGAAAGTACGGTACTATTGGTCTAATCATGCACAATATAACTCACACCTAAACGGGTCGAGTCGGTCCAGCTTGACCAACCATGTTGTGCTTGGGCCGATACCTCGGCACTGTGGACAGGCCAGACATGGTACGCACAGTTCCGTATCGTACTAGGCACAGCCTAGCCTGGCACTACCTGTCAAGGTGGTGGTCAGAGGGCGGAGGCAAGGCGAGGCATAGGGGGCGGCGGCGCAAGGGAGCAATGTCGCATGGAGGGGGTAGCAGCTGATCCTAGAGTCGAGGTGGGAGGTAGCGTCAGAGAGCGAGGAGAGGCCAAAGGTGAGGTGGATGGGACGGCGGAGCGAGGGAGTGGCGTCACGAGGAGGGGGCAGCAACCGGCACCAGAGTTGAGGAGGTTAGCGACATATCTGACTGCAAAGGGAGGATGACGGAGGAGGTGGGCGAGGGGCGATGGTGGAAGAGGTAGATGGTGGATTTGGCGGCGGATCCAACGACAGAGGGGTGGCGGCGGATGAGGAGGTGGGTGGCACACTTGCGCTGGACGATGTGGTAGAGGGGCAGCACACCGGTGTTAGTGCATGGAGGCCAGTGAGGAGCGTCGGGGCAGGGGGCGACGGCTGGCCGGCTGGGATTGGAGAATAGCGATTATGAATTACTATTTATAATTTATATGTGGGACATGATTCGTGAGAATGGACGAGGATCATTGGATCACGATCGAACGGTTGAAATTTGAAAATGTGACTGAAATACTGTTGGATATTGGTTCACTCGAAGGAAGCAAAAAGAGAAAGAAGAGGAAGATCCTTTTATAGACCTGAACAAACCGACTCATGCAAAGCACTAACTGTCTATTAGTGGTAAAAACAAACTTGGTCTTTGCTACTTCATACATCTAGGCATCTCCTAGAAAACTCAGCTCCTTACTGACACACATAGCCAATACACGGCACTAGTTTCTAGTGAACACTAGCTTGAGCTACCAAGCATCACTAGCTTTACTCGTAGTCTAATTTTTAGAGAATTTTATCCATGGTGAATATTTTTTAAAAATTCATACAATTATGATATTTTTATAAGTTTTTATATATAGCAAACGAGTTTTAAAAATTACAAAATTTTATTTGAATCCTCTTAATACAGTAATAGGTATTATGTAATTTTTTGAAAATTTTATGCGGTCCGAATTAGCCACATTTGTTCGGATTAACTTAACCATGAGATTTTTTTGTTAAATTCATCGTTAAGTTAATCCGAACAAACATGCTTAATTAGGATTGCATAAAATTTCTAAAAAAATATATAATAACTACTACTGTATCAGGACATTTCATATAAAATTTCGTAATTTTTAGAGCTCGTTTGCTATATGTCAAAGCTCATAAAATTACCAAAATTGTATAAATTTTTTAGAAACATTCGTCATGAATAAAATTCCCCAAAAATTACAATATGAGGACCGTTGTGTCGGGAGGCTGTATGTAAATTTTTGTAATTGTTTGAGCTCATTTGATATATTTTAAAATTTTAAACAAGCACTAAATGGGAAAAAAAATGAACAGGTAATTAGACCGGCTAATCAGCCGGCCTAATTACCTGCCGCTCGGTGGCCGGGCGGCAGGCTGCCGCCGCCTCCTCCCTGGGCAACAAGCTGCCTATCGCCCACCGGGCGACAGGAGCCACGCGTCGCCTCCCCGCCGCTGCCGTCTGGCCGCCGGGCAGCAAAAATAATATTTTTGTTAATATAATTATTATATTGTTATTTTTGTAAATACGATACGAAATAGTGCTAAAATGGTTTTGATTCGCGTCCTGAGCAAGCACAAGCTAGCATGCGCTGTATGAACTTTTACGAAATGCCTTGGGTACGTGATCACAAATTAAGCCTATATATATATAAGCAGGGGCGTACTGTACTCGCCTGACAAGTTTCAACACCGGCCGGTCGGGAACAATTCAAGTTCTTTACCCCGTACCGACTCCAGCAACTGCCGTAACCGTCACACGCTGAAACAAGGCCACACTTGTCTTCCATCGATCGATCGCCGAGACCATCATGTGCGACGACTCCGGTTGCTGCGGCTGCTTCGGCCCGTACAGGAACTTCGCGCTCGGCTTCTGCATCGGCCTCGGCATCATCGCCGCCGTCGTCGTCATCGTCGTGCTCCTCCTCGCCTACAGCCACGCCTTCCACCTCAAGGTCACCGTCGACGACGCCTCCCTCACGCGCTTTGCGCTCAACACCGCGCCCACCACCTCCATCTCCTACAACCTCACGCTCTCGCTCACCGTCCGCAACCCCAACTGGGCCATGAGCGTCACCTACCGCTCCCTCGAGGCCGACTACCTTTTCGACCGTCAGCGCTTCGACCGCGTCGCCGTCGTCCCGTCAGGGTACGTCCAGCCGGCCAAGAAGACCGCCGTGTTCCACCTCACCACAGGCGCCGACAAGTCCTACGCCGCGCTCGGCAATGCCGGCGTGAAGGAGTTCTGGAAGGAGAGCAGCAAGGGCGTATTCGACATCGAGGTGGACCTGTCTGGCGAGGTGAAGTACCAGCTGCACCAGACGTGGTGCAGGCTGGAGGCCAAGTGCCCGCTCATGCTGCAGCTCGCCGGGCCCGACGCCGGCAGCATCGTCTTCGAGAAGACCACCTGCGAGCTGCTCCGGTCGTCGCAGAGGGGGTGCTGATTGCTGCTGAGACTTCATTTGTCTAAACTATGTTTCCTTTATCTGGGTGTGGATTGTGGGTTTCGTGCAGATGCATGCATGCGTGATCGATGCCTCTTGAGATTCTAGTTAACTTCGATTGTGTTTTTTTCTTCGATTGACTTGATTAATTTTCTTCTCCTGTATGTGTCTCTGCTATCTCCTTTGTTTGGAGTGTTTCCAGCGACCATTGGTGCATACATGCGTGCCATGATACAAGATTAATTTGGACTGTATGTTGCATTGCAAAGGCTGAATTCAACGTACAGATACACTGTTCCGTCTCAATGTCTATGTATGCTTATGCTTTTTCCATACAAAGAGAGCCTAGTCATTCACATGCATGGAGAAATTAACTGCAAGCTAGCTTTGGTTCAGAGAAAGCCATTTGGAGACTGAAACAGAATCGACGAGAGAATGGGGTGCAAGCAATGGCGGTGCTATCGACAGCTCAAAAGCGGCGCGCAATTCAGTCCCTTGCTTCAGGTTGTAGATTGTTGCTTTATCTCTTTCGGCCAGGGGCATTTATCTATTTTGAGTGGAGACCTTGCGACAGGGGTCCCCAGCAAAATTTAGGGGTCTCAAAGAACAGAGCATGAAACTAACATCACACACACACACACACACACACACAAACAAATGCTCCACCAAATAAATATCGGTGCACATGTGTTTCGATGGTAGAAGAATCAAGAATCACAACAGAGATTGGTACAAGTATATTTTAAACTTAATCAGGAAAGTATGCAAAATTTAACAAGATACAACCCTGTACAAGCTGGAGGAAAGCAAAAAAAGGAGATGGTAGTGCCAAGTGCACAACATCAGTACATCAACATGAGACTCAACCGTCCTACTGGATGATGATAAAAGTTTTCGTTGCCTCGAAAATGTCTGTTCTTGTGCTGGTTGCCTGGTTGTACTTTGAAGCAAACTACCTGTGCCGGCTGAGGGGTTATCAATCATCAATTATTTCCTGTCCCTCCACTTCACTGTCATTGGTCGACTGATTTGAGGTGGTATGAGCAGTACTATTACTGCCACGGCAATGCAGTAGCTGCACCTGAAGGCTCTGGATAAGCTCATTAAGCTGTTGAATGTTTTTCTCTTGCGCCAATATTATCTGTAAATAATACATAATCTTATGAGTGTATAATCTTTTGAATCCATACAAAAGTAATGACCACAAGAAAATACAACTAAAAGTCCAGACAACAATAGCTACCGATACTGAAACTTTCTTATCACAGCTACTGGCACTGAAACTTGCTTATCACAAAATCTTGTGTAAAGTGTTGTTAGTCAATTCTTTCATGACCAATCTCACGCAGTGATCACTTGACCAGTGAACCTAGCTGTGTGATGTGTCAAGGAACTGAGGAAGACCATGTACACCTTCTCATATGCTCAAATGCAGAGACTATATGACACAGGCACCATAGTTTTTTCCCCATAACAAAGCAGCCACTATGTCATTCCCTTCTATCATCAGGTCCATCACAGACCAGAGGTATTTCCAGCAAAGGTATGTAGTAAAACAGTAAACACAAATAATTAGTTATGAGTTGTGACATGACCCATAGCGACAGAGTCACAAGACTAAACCATTGTACTCCAATTATATCAGAAAGTAAATAAAGGAGCATGAAACCTCCACAGATCACTTGACTTCCTAAGCAAGCAAGACTTGCATAATTGTCCAAAACTGACGCGCTTGAAGCTGACTGTTATAATTAAGTGGAAATAAGAGATAAAGGATATAGACAAAAGAGCGTTCAAGACTATTTCCAGAGAACTAATTATCATGCTCTACATTTCCTTAAGTTCTAGATTTCAGCCCACAGTGAACGCTTCAGTCAGTTACGACTATAATACTAGGATTTACGTACAAAGTAAGCAGCTAAGAAATATATAAAGGAGCAATGCTATTGCTGTTTCAGAAAAAAAAAATCAGATGGATAAGTAGACCACCAGACGAAATGAAATACAGGAAATAGAACAAACAAGCTCACATGTTTCTATCAGTTTTCACAGAGTACACTTTTAGTGGTGGTTTCAATCTGTGCTCAAAGTTTTGTACAGGTACCGTATGACAAAACCAATTTCTTCAGAACATAAACAAAACACAATGGTGCAACAAACATTATAGATAAATTGTGGTGCTTCTGACAAAAAAAGGCAACTCATTTTCAATGAATTAGAATGTGGGTTGCGCCCTAAAATCAACCTAAAGTGAGTCTAATTTAACAAGAATGCCCGGTGCTCACTTTCTCTTTAATAGCATCTTCCCTTTGGATCAGTGCTTGTTGCCTCCGCCGTGTAGCTGCTGGATTCGCCTCAGCCTCACCAATCTGCTGCTTCCACTCAAACTGTGATGTGATAATGAGCACAAGCAGGAGGAAGATGAGGACTACTGGTCTCGAATTCATCACTCCGACCAGAAATCAGTGAACCTAAGGAAAGTTGTACCATTGTTAGCTGATTCGAATTTCCATGATGTCTACGAAAAATTCAACATCACAACTTCTGATTAATGGTATTTACAACACACAAAAAAAGCAAAGAAAAGATAGAGACCGGAAGGTTGGTTGGGACCTAGGACTTTACAAGTTACAAATTACAACAAGTCTTCAAAGAGCATTGGGGAATTACACCAAATTCTAAGAAGGGGAGGGGAGATCTTCAGAAGACCATATAGAGTTAACAAATTTCTTTTAATTTAAACTGAAAACAAATGGATGAAACCAAGGAATAGGAGAAATCGGAGAGGCTACTTCAAGTATACTTATCAAGTTATCATAATTCAGGTTGTGAGGGCTCGTAATGATCAGCTAAGACAATTTCACACTCCCGCAAATGCCGCAACGGACATACCCACAAAATTCACGGCAAAGATACGCACTAAAAAGCACAAGAAAATTAGGAAATTTTCTTGGCACACGAGAAACTGCCCAGAGATCCTAACTCTACAGCGCGAAGCAAGGACTAATTAACGATCCACCCACAAATTGAAACGGGTCTAGCCGTTCTGCGCGAGAGCAACTGAGAGATCCGACGCCTCAACGAAATCTATCTTATCGAAACAAGAACACGAGCAACTCACAGGAAATGAAATCGTACCATCTCAGGCTGGCCACGGACGCCAATTGGGGAATCGATGCGGAACTTGCCGGAGGGATTGGGCGAAGTCGTGATGGCCTGGGGGAAGTAGGGTTCCTTCGGTTTTGATTTCTCCACACGGATTACCACCCTTTGACTGCCGGCCTCTTTCTTACTAATTTCCAGCCTACAGTTTGGGAATTTTTCTTTCTTGCGTACAGTTTGGGCTTGAGCTGGGCCTGAAAATTTTTCCTGAGGAATCGCGTCAGCCCAGACGAGCACGAAACAAGGCTTAAATGGGCGTAGCATATCAGCTATGGCCCACTAGAAACTAGGGATGAAAACGGATCGAATACAATCAAAAAGTCTAAAATACGAATATAAATTTATATTTTTAAAACGAATATGAATACGAATTCGAATATTCTCAAATACGGATATGAATATTCTTGAATACGAATCCGGAGTTTTTTGAATACGGATTTTCTCGGATACGAATATCGGATAAAACGGATTCCTAACGGTTTTACCGATTTTTCACCGGTTTTTGATCGGTTACCGGTTTTAAACCGCCTAAATTCAAATTTTAAATCACAAAATTCATACAAATTTTTCATGGGATCTAGAAACGGATCGAATACGAATCGAATAATCTCGAATACGAATACAGTACGAATATTCTTGAATAGGAATGTAAATACGAATATTCTTAAATACAGATACGAATATTCTCGAATATGAATATAAATATTTTTGAATACGAATTTTACTTATCATATTCGTGCTTTTTAGATACAAATATTGAATAAAATGAATTATTTATTAATGTTTTCCACCCCTCAGACAGGCCATGCTGAGAATTGTTTGCTCGATCTGCACTGCCCGTACAACACAACAATTACAAACCCAAATCCCTGTCTACTGACAACCGCGAAACCGACACGAACGCGTGTGTTGTCACGGAACTGCGACAGAAGCCGATGCAACTTTTTTTTGTCACGAACAGTGTAGAAATCTGGGGAGAGAAATGAGACCTGTCTCGGCTGGGTGTTTGGTTCAAGCATGCAAAAGCTATGGCATGCTTAGGGCCTACTAAGAATAGCAATGGCCGATAAATAGTAATATATTATATAATAAAATAATGTAACAAAAAACACTATAAGATTTATATTGCTATACGATTTATATAATTGTGATGTAATAAAATACAAAGTACGTTACAATATGTGAAAAACGAAAAGTAGTAGCTGATAAATAGTAGTGGCTAATAGAAACGGCTTATAAAAACTAAGATGTTGTATTGGCTTCTGGTTTTAAAAGTAAAAGATAGAAACAAAAACTAATATAAGCAGATCCTTAGTTGCTTTTCAAACTTTTGTCATAGTTTTATGCTACAAGTGTAATAATCTTGGGAAGAAATCAGACATGCCCTTAGCTCCACACACACACACTTGTAGCAGCAAGCAGAGACTAGCTAGGTACTCGACGTCGTCCTGACGATCGAGCCCGACCAGGGGCGGATCCAGAAAAATATTGCCGGCCTGGCCTCGGCACATCGGCGCAGGCCCGGTGGCGCCTGCATTCGCGCGCCACGACACGGCACATGCATGCTCGTCCAACGCCCACGCAGCAGCGTACGTACGTACGCCTCCGCTTGGCGCATGACATCGTGCATTCGTGTGTGCTTACCACTTGGCAAGTGCGGGGACGGACGGACGCACCGAGGCATCAAGTGACGCGACGCGTACGTGCAACTGACTTGACGTGTGAACTTCACCACAAGCGGCAGTCACATCGCATCCTTTCCGCGAGATCACTTGCGGGACCGCTTGTTTCCGCTTATTTTTTTATATTATTAATTTTTTATGCTTTTTTGTCTGTATTTGTTTGCATTGACCTAGCTCCCAGCTGCCATGCACTTACCTCTCTGCCAGCTCTCACATCACATGCGTGTGTCCATCTCCTCGTGTACTTCGATCTCCTGCTGCTCATTGTTGGTTGCTGCCATCTTCTCGCTCGTCTCGACCAACGGCGGCCACGGCACCGGCGATGGCAGTGCTCGCGCGTGACCTCCTTGACGCGGCGCGCGCGCCCGAGTTCGCGGGGTGGCTGCGCGGCCTGCGGCGCCGCATCCACCAGCACCCGGAGCTCGCCTTCCAGGAGCACCGCACCAGCGCGCTCGTGCGCGCCGAGCTCGACGGGCTCGGCGTCGCCTACGCCTGGCCCGTCGCCCGGACCGGCGTCGTCGCCACCATCGCCGGCGGCGCCGAGGGCCCAGTGTTCGCGCTCCGGGCCGACATGGACGCGCTGCCCATCCAGGTCTGTGCGCTTAATCCGCAACCTTCTTGATTACTCCGATTTGGATGCCGTCCCAATAACCCAAAAATTTGGAGTGTATTCAATATCATCTACCCATCTATTTATTATATATATATATATATATATATATATATATATATATATATATATATATATATATATATATATATATATATATATATATATATATATATAAAAATCAATGATAAACCTTTTACACCTGGTTGGTAAGAAAAATATGCTAAAAATCTCATAAAAATATTCTACCTTTAAGTTAGTGGACCTGATTTTAAATTCTTAGATTCAATAGTTCTCTCACACACACACACACACACACACACACACACACACACACACATATATATATATATATATATATATATATATAAAATAAGGATCTTAAAACACCAAATCCTTAACTTGGTGACCCTAATTTTAAATGTGTAGGTTCAATAGTTGGTTTAGAGATATATTCAATACACATCGTTGATCATTACGTTTTCTAATTATGTTATAAAAAATTATAAAAAATATAATGATATTGAGGTACTTTCAATAACAAATCTACTCATATCATTTTCGCAATAACCCAAAAATTTGCAGTGTATTCAATGTCATCTATCCATCTATTTATTTTATATATTAAAAGTCAATGACAAACCTTTTACACCTAGTTGCTAAGAAAAAAATATGCTACCTTCAAATTGGCGGACCCGATTTTAAATTTTAAGATTCAACGCACGCACACACACATATGTGTGTGTGGATCTTAAAAACATCAAATCCTTAACTTGGTGACCCTAATTTTAAATGCCTAGATTCAATAGTTGGTTTAAAGATATATTAATTTAGAGAGAGAGAGAGAGAGAGAAAGGTAGCAGTACATTTAATTCAAAGCCTGAGAGTGTAAACTTGTTGGATGAACCCACCTTCCAGGACTCTCTTTCACATGTATGGAGATATATCATAAAATAAAATTTGGTAATAAAATATGAAATCAAATATGCAAAATTTAAATTTATATTGTAAATTTTGAAATTTGCAGTTGCGTAAAGTTATACTACCTCCATTCTTTACTTGTCATTTTGGACATCGACATGATTTTCAATACACATCGTTGATCTTTACGTTTTCTAAGTTTATGTTATCAAAAATTATATAAAATATAATTCATATCATTTTCTTGTGATAAATCTAAATATTTTCCCAGTATTAATAGTTATAGTTTTAAAATGTTAACCTGTACTTATTCTAAAATAATATGAGAACAGAGAAATTTCTACACTACGTCAACCGCACGATTACGCGGGACAATCGGCTGGTTATTAGACAAAAAATCAATGGGGATCTTGGTAGATAAGTACGTAAGCGATGATGAACGAAATGCAGTAGTTATTATCGTGGACCAACATATTCTTGTGTCATCTGTCGAAGCTTATTATCGTGGACCAACATATTTATCCTGTGTGTACGTATGAAATCCTGTCGTCTATTAGTATTTAGTATCGACCAAACATTTGGTTGACTAATTGCCATAGGGTTCATCCATTGGCAGGAGATGGTAGAAAGGGAGTACAAGAGCCAGGAAGACGGTAAGATGCATGCCTGTGGGCATGATGCTCACGTTGCAATGCTGCTAGGAGCCGCTAAGCTACTTCAATCTCGGAAGGGCAATTTGAATGTACGTACGTACTCTTGGACGAGTTTTCTTTGATGATATTGTGATATCCTTTTTGAGGTACGGTTCGATCCATGTCCGCTTTGTTTCGCGTGCTTAGGGTGCGGTGAAGCTTGTCTTCCAGCCGGCCGAGGAGGGCCACGGCGGCGGGTATCATGTGCTCAAGGAAGGCGTTCTGGACGACGTGCAGGCCATTTTCGCCATGCACGTCGACACACATTTGCCGGTGGGTGCCGTCGGCTCCCGGCCTGGGCCATTCCTCGCCGGATCGGCTCGGTTCACGGCGACCATCACCGGGAAAGGCGGGCACGCTGCAGGACCCCATGCCTCCGTCGACCCGGTAGTCGCCGCATCCTTTGCCGTCGTCAGCCTCCAAAATCTTGTTGCTCGCGAAACCGATCCCCTCCAGGGCGCAGTACGTTACCTGTAGATACTGCATTTCTGACATACATATGTAGTGCTCTCCTAATTATTTACGGATTAATTGTAGTTCTTCGCCATACGCGTAGCATATGAACTGGGTTTTAAGAATGCATCGTCGTGCTGTGCTTGCAGGTGGTGTCAGTGACCTTCATCAGAGGAGGTGAAGCTTTCAATGTCATTCCGGAGTCGGTCACCTTGGGCGGCACCTTCAGGAGCATGACAACCGAAGGCCTAGCTTATCTCATGAAGAGGATCAGAGAGGTAGCATGCAAATGATCATAACAATATTGATTCCTTCACATTTCTGCAGTAACAACGGCCTGCGTTAATTTCTCGGAACGTGCATGCATGGAAGGTGATCGAAGGGCAAGCCGCCGTGAGCCGCTGCGCGGCGACCGTGGACTTCATGGAGGAGGAGCTCCGTCCATACCCGGCCACCGTGAACGACGAGGGGATGTACGCCCATGCGAAGGCGGTGGCGGAGAGCATGCTCGGGGAAGCCAACGTCCGGCTGTCTCCCCAGATCATGGCGGCGGAGGATTTCGGGTTCTACGGGCAGAAGATCCCAGCTGCCTTCTTCGGCGTCGGAGTCAGCAACGGCGAGATGGGGAAAATCCATCACGTGCACTCACCCCACTTCGTGCTCGATGAGGATGCGCTCCCCATTGGAGCTGCCCTCCATGCCGCCGTGGCGATCGAGTACCTCAGCAAGCACGCCGCTTCTGCGTCGAGCTTCAACTAGCTACCTTTGCTTTGCTTCGCTTTCAGCTAGCAACCTGTGCTTCGCTTTCAACTAGCTAGCTACTCTGATTAGTCTTTCGTGCATCTTGAATGTTGAAATAGTCATACATTAATTATAAAAAGACAAAAGATTTAATTTAAAATAGAGAAGTTCCCATCTCATTGGCTAGTTTTTAAGATGAGGAGACTCTTACGATCCAATAAGTGGTATCAGAGCCCAGACACCTAACATCTCTCAAGAGTGTGGTGTGCACAATCTATATGTAAAAGGGAGATTGTTAGGAAATAATCCTACATAGATTGTGCGAAAATAAGAAAACACAACTTATAAGCGTAAGGAAGCCTTCACTCATAGGACTAGTCTTTTGGCTGGAGAAGGTTCAATACCACTTATAAGATTATTACTTGAGGGGCTTGCTTGCGGACAGTCCATGGACTTGTATACGTAGGGTGCGTAGCCTATTTAAGACCTAGGGACCAAATAGTGAACCTGATTAAATCTGGCGGGGTGCCAGGATCTAGATACAACATTGAATTTCTGAGACCATAGTCGAATAAAAAGCCCGTCTCTTTTTGGCCCCGGTAATTTGGTCCAACATCCGACTGTGAAAAGAGACTTAAACGGGGTAGCATGGCTATTTGTTGGGCTACCCTAACTGTTTCTTGCTCCATCTGTTCACAGACCACGGCCGCCGCCGGGAACTCAAGCCGTCGGCTGCAACTCCGTCGGTTTGCCACCTGCCTCTCTGCTTTTCTTTGATGTTGAGTGGATGGACATACGTTGATTCGCAAAAGTTATTTTTTAATTTCCTTCTTTTTCTCTAGACTGGACCATTCCAGTTTTGTTATTCTTTCACTAGTTTTCCGCTGGATTTTTTTTGCATGCTATGGTTTTTTTTGTGGTTATCGAAACCGACCCACCGGACGATAGTGGGGATGTATCATGTATATGCTGGAGTTAAAACACGATTGAGCTAACACAATAAGTGGTGTTCGTATTGACTTTGATTCTGTTTTTTAGAAACTTATATGAACATCTGTTGTCTCAAAGTAGTTTCTCTATTTCTTCTGCTCTTGTCTCGCTTCGAGAATAAAGCAGAAGGTCATAGACGCATCATACACTATACCCCTCTTACTCTCATCTCACGTACGTATCTCTCATTTACTTTCCCTATCGCTCGCCCTGTTTTTCTAAAACCACATCTTTTGGCTATTACTATTTATTTTCAGCTAAAATTCATCGGCTATAGCCAATATAAACAACCATAAATCTCTTCTGATTTTTTCCCCAATAAGTAACACCGCCAGCAAGACAAACGTAGGTCCTATACGTAAATGGAAATCACCGATAATATACTTTTCGCTACTGCGATCATTGTCAATCACGATGTCACGAGAAAGATAAGTTAAACACGTTCATCGACTAAGTACTTTTTGTTAATATAGTTTTTAAAGCATTAATTTTTCCTCGATATTTTTTCACTTCACACCACATGTACCAGTAGAATGATTGGTGAATAGTATAGAAATTTATGTAAAATACATGGTAAATTACGTACAAATATACTACTACTATAATCGCTCTCAGGAAAGAAAGAGCAGGCTGGTGTAACTGTGAAAATTAGCGACACCGACGCGCGCGACGCGTGTTTGTGAGGAGATTGCAACAGAAACCGATGCTAGAAAAGCATCTTTTGTCTCCAAATGGGGGATGCACGGTGTGCGCCTCGGAGTCGGACGGCGCAAGTCACGGCCCTCCTCAATATAGCTTAAGCTTATTGGCTTAAGCTTATTTTTGTACTATTTATAATTTCGTTTTTTTCTGAATTTTTTACTTTTTTTTTGAGATTTTTTGTCGGTTCTTTTTTTCTTGTATTCGTTTGCGTTGTCTATGATGGGCTAGCATATTTTTTATATTTTTTAATTTTTTTAAATTTAATTATATCAAATAAGCCTCTCTCATTCATGATGTTTTTTTTCAATTCAGAGTTTTCGACCATAAGCCTTGACTTTCAGTAGAACCGATCACCACCAAAGACACATGCATGCCGTGAATTTTTTTAGACTACGTTTTATAATTTATAGGTTAAAATTTAGAATTCTAACTGTTTGTGAGAGGCAGTATATAGAAAAAAATAGTCGTATATAATTTTGGTCGGTACAACTGAACTTAATACACTTTTTATTATAATCTTCCTATTAACCCCGTTTTAAAAAACGTACCGTTTGAAAGCTAATTACTATAGCATAAGACATAAGGCATAAATCAGAAGTAAAAAAGAAGGAAGAATGTGTGGGGCACTTCTCTCTCCACGATATAAATTCGGGTTTTCAGGTTTTTTTTTACTTTTCGCCATTTCATTTTCTTCTTATTTCTTTGCATTACATGTGATGATATAACGATATTTTTATTTTTTTTAATTAAATGACTTAGAAAAAACTAATAATTGTTACAGTATAATTTCAGCTGCTACAATATAGCTTCAACTGCTATAATACAATTTTAATTAGAAGTTAGCAGCCCATTGGAACGACCCTATATCTATGTGCATTCAGTGGAAACTTCGTATTGGGTAAGGAAAGCCGAACCAGGCCAGGCCAGGCTCGAAGCACAAAAACACCCCCCGCAAAATGCCAGTTTTTTAGCTTTTATTAGGCCTTGGGCCAAGACGTCGGTGCAAAAATGGGTCGAAGCTTGAGAAAGAGTGTTCTTTTTTAGTTTTTGGCTTTAATTTTTCTATATTAAATAGCTTTTAAAAAATGTATTTTTAAGATGAGATCTACTAAGTTAATTATAGTATATACTGAATTGACTTTATTTATATAAACAAAAATCATACGTAAGTTTCAATTACTCTATAATCTTATATAAACAACTTAAAAACTACAAGTCGCGATAAAAAAGAACAGACCAATAGGACCGGACTAGATTACCATAAAACAGGTCGAGTGAAAAAGCGCACAACCATCACGCATCAAGAGGCGCGCGCGGACTTCGCCGGCCGGGCGCGGTCGGCATGCAATACGTCTGCGAGATACTGGGGGTGTTCTTTTTGGCTTCCAAAAGCGGCTTTTGACTTTTGTTACAGTACCTAACTTTTAAATGAAGTATTTTCTCAAGATGGGATCTACAAGTTAATTGTAGTACACGTTAAAAGCCTAACATCTGTATCAACCAAAATTGCAAGCGAGTATCTCTCTCCGCAATCTCTGTCACAAACAGCCAAAATTTAAAAATTTTAGTCAAAAAGTATAAGCCGCAGCCAAAAAGAACAGGCCACTAGCAGCCAGGGACGACGTACGACGCAAGCGGTGCAAGTTGAGGCCCGAAACGTTGTGTTGTTCGCTAGCAAGTTAGGCTCGCGGCGTGGGTCTTCAGCTACTGCCCGGCCGGCGAAGATATGCCTGGTTTTCATTAGGTGCGGCGGTCGGCGGAAGGACTCGACTCCATGCCTGCATTTTTGCGTACACTGTGCATCGGCAGTCCGCTATGCTTGCTTACACGAAAGCTACGAGCTCATTCACTGAGCGCGCGCGCGTCAGGAATCGGCAACAGCAAATCAGTATGCCAAGAACTACGCTCGACACCGTTTTCCCCCAAAAATACTACACAATTCACAGTCTAACTGTACGAGATTACGATGTTATAAAAGCTGTATTAAATATTAGGATACTGAACCTAATATTTCCCTCTCTGAATTAAACACATACTGATGGGTGCTGGCTTTACCATTTCTACTTTCCGAACAGGAAGCCCTGAAGTAGGTTTTCTTCTGTGCTGTAGTTGATGGCTTTCGGCTGTGCTTTTTGAGACGGAGGCGGACGGTGAAGGTGTCGACACGGATGACGCAACACAAGCAGCACAAGAACAGCTGTGCCCTCATAAAGGCCCAACACAAGTCCTAATCGCATGTTTTACTACCGGTATCAGTTTATGCACATGCAGGATGGAGGGGGCAGCTGCGAATGATACAAGGATGATGCATGATGCAGACCTTTCCCTTGCAGGATTTTAATGCCAGCTGATCCGCCGATGGGGGCCATGGGTCCCAAGCATTTAACCGCTGATTAAGAAGTTTGTTGGAAGTTCCTGCACATGTTTTATGCATCCAGAGTGCCAAATTTCCAATTGCCAATGCCATGCCCCCACATGACAAGCAGAGGAATTGCAACAGATTAGCAATATGAAGCAATCTATCATGTCCACATGAGCTGATTCGAACCGGCCCCTGAACAAACATAGCCAGCTGAATCAGAATTCAGAAACGCTGTAAGTCATATGAGTACCAATCCAGAGTCCAGTCATTCAGTCAACCTCCGGCATGCCCAATTCTGCATCTGCATTCTGAAACAAATTTGCCCTCCAAGCTACAACACATTGACTCAATTTCGATTATTTTGTACAAATTACAACGCGTAATATAATATTGAGTTCGATCTAGTTCTGCTACTTACAAATTGCAGTATTTAGCTCATCAGGAAAAAAAATATATATATACTTCTGAAGGATGAAAAATCTGACAAGCAGTGAAAAAGACTTCGTTTCGCTGAGGGCTGCTTCCATGCTCCACCAAAACAAAATCAACCAGATCGTGGAACAGCCTATCAATTACCTAACTGCTCAATAATCTGTGCGATTTTCCCTTTAGTGGAGCACAGAAGCAACATTTCCCATGTTTCACCACCTCACTTTGCTGTTCAGCTCAGGAGAAGATCAGCATAGGCCTTACATTGTCATGTATGGCTCCGATGACAGCAGCGAATGAGACGCTCTTTCGCGGTTCCTGGCTGACGCTGAGCGCCCCATGGTCATCTCCTGCTCCAAATTTGGCGATGGCATGGGCGCCACCGGTGCCGACGAAGCAAATGTCGAGACCATGGACGTGCTGACACCGCTGCCACTGCCACTACCCGTGGTCACGCTCAAGAAACTGTCCGAAGATTTTGGGGGCGGCGGCCTCTCGAGCTCCATGATCCCTTCCAGCATCTGCACAACCTTCCCCATGGACGGGCGCTGCGCCGGCTGCTCTTGGATGCACCAGAAGCTCACCTGGAGCGCGCGCTCTACCTGAGCCATGTCAATGTCTTCCCCGGGGAGCTTCTTGTCAACGATACCGCCAATGTTCCCCTTCTCATACTCATCGTACGCCCAGACTTGGAACTTCTTCCGGCCGGTCTCCTCCGAGATGTCAAAGTTCCGGTGGCCACTGACAATCTCCAGCAAGACCATTCCGTAGCTGTAGACGTCGGATTTGGCCGTGATCGGGAGGTTGGCGAGCCATTCCGGCGCCAGGTAGCCCCTGGTGCCGCGCACGCTGGTGAGCGAGCGGTGCCGGTGATCCTTGGGGTTGATGAGCTTGGCGAGCCCAAAGTCGGACACCTTGGCGTTGTACTGCTCGTCGAGGAGGATGTTCTCCGGCTTGATGTCGCAGTGCACGATGCAGTCGCGGCACTCCTCGTGCAGGTAGGTGATGCCGCGCGCCGTGCCGACGGCGACGGCGAACCGCGTGGGCCAGGACATCTTGCCGCCGGGCGCGTCGCCGAAGAGGAAGGCGTCCAGCGAGCAGTTCTTCATGAACTCGTAGACGAGCAGGCGGTGGCGGCCCTCGGAGCAGAAGCCGATGAGACGGACGAGGTTGAGGTGGTGCGTGCTGCTGATGGTGGCCACCTCCATCCGGAACTGCTTCTCCCCCTGCTCGATCCCCTCCAGCTGCTTCACCGCCACCACCGTCCGGTTCGCCAGCACGCCGCGGTACACAGCGCCGAACCCACCGGCGCCCAGCTTCTCCTTGAACCCCTTGGTCGACCGCTGCAGCTCGCGGTACGAGAACTGCACCGGCGCGCCCGACGCGTACTCCAGCAGCGCGTACTGCGCCGACGCCGGCCCGTACTTGGGGCTGTGCCGGCAGAAGAGCCACCACAGCGCCCACTCGCACAGGACCAGCCCCGACACCGTGCCCAGGACGACCACGGCGACGATCCATCCGCGGACGCCGGAGGCCCTGGCCGCCGACGCGCCAGCGGCGCTGACGGGTGGGTTGGGCAATCCGGGGAAGCAGACCTTGACGAAGGACGTGCTGGGGAGCGCGGCGGACTGGTAGGCGCTGACGAAGTTGGAGACCTTGAGGAAGCACAGGCCGGAGCCGTCGGAGAGCGCGGTGGATGCGACGCAGGAGCTGCCGGAGAGGCAGTTGAGGCGGCAGGCGGTGATGCCGACGAAGAATTGCTCGGTGGTGATCTCCGGCGGGTAGGTGAGGAACTGCGTGTTGTCGAGCGCGAGCATGGTGGAGTTGCCGGGGCAGTTCTGGAGCTCGATCTTGCGCTTGCAGCCGCTGCGGGGGTTGGAGAGGTCGTTGAGCTGGAAGTTCTCGGACGGGCACCCGCACACCGGCGACGTGCCGTTGTAGCTGCATACGCCCATGTTGCCGCAGTAGCCGAACACCTGGCACTGGTCCGCCACGGCCGACCACTGCTCCGTCGCCGAGTTGCTGCCGCGCGCCGCGCTGTAAGCGCGGAAGTTGCCGTCCGCGTCCAGCCGCACGAACCGCATCATGTCGCCGCTCTCGCCGTAGTTGCTGCTGTACGCCACCACGACGGAGGAGCTCAGCGAGCCGTCGGTGAGCGACACGATGCCGTTGGTCTGCATCGCGAGCGTCGGGGAGCTCAGCGTCTTGTTCGCCGTGAACGTGGTGTTGTAGCCCTTATTGAAGTAGGTCACGGTTGCGCCGCGGGTCCACTTGAGGGTGAGGTTGCCGGTGTTCTTGTCGAGCGAGAAGACGTAGTCGCCCGAGGTGAGGTTCATGTTGGAGGTGAAGTTCTGCGACATGACCACCGTGTCCGTGGGGTTTTCGAAGGACTGCCACAAGTTGGCCGTCGAGTTCTTGAGTACGAGGTTGCCGCTCTCCTGGAGGGCGGCGGCGGCGACGCCCTGGCCGGCGGTGTTGGACGACCAGAGGACGGCGCCGGATCCGTTGACGAGCCGGAGGTCGCCGGTGGACAAGAGGCGGAGCGAGCCCCCTGAATCGACGGCCGCGCCGGCGCCAGCGGACCAGACGGGGACGCCGCCGGCGTAGGAGATGGCGGCGACGAAGAGGGACGGGGAGGTGGGGGACGGCGTGAAGGAGAGGGTGAAGGTGGAGTTGGGAGACGACCACGAGGCCGAGTTAGTCGGCGAGAGGGAGGAGCCCAAGGGCATGTCCGCGCCATGGGACAGGAGAGGGAGGAGCAAGACGCAGCAGAGGAGACCAAGATCTCCGGGCTTTCGCCGTAAAAGTCGCATCTTTTTCGATGGGAGCAACAGACCAAGAAAGATTGCAAATTCCTTGTGATTCCGGTTGGCTTCTTGGATGGTGACTGCAGAGAGGAAGCTAATGGAGGCTACATAACTCGGTTTCCTCTCTCATGGCGTCTTCTCTCCTCTTCTCTTCTCTCCTCTTCTCCAATTATTTGGAGTATGCTGCAGTTGAGGCTGTGAATTCGGTCCTGGCACGAGGGAGAAGAGGTGATCAGGGAGCAGACGAGGAAGGAATTAGGCTCGCCAGCCTGCTACTGGTAGATGAGGGGAGAGGCAGGGAAGGGAACGAACATGAGGAGGGAGGAGAGGAGCAGCAGGGGAGAGAATCCATCAGAAATGTCTAAGCGTTTGGAGCGCGAGTGTTCACACGCACAGCGACCGGCCGCTCCTTGTAGAAACGAAGAACTCGCACTAGTCGGGTCAAATCCCGTCTGTTTGTGGACTAATAATAGACCATACTACCCGGCAAAAACTAATATGCGCTTCTCCTTATAATATACTTATCGTACATTCAAACTAAAAATTATAAAAAATTCTAAAAAAATTCTACACGTATTTCTAAACTTAATCTACCTATAAATAAAATTTTAAATTTAAATTTATTCTGCCTTAAAAGTAACAAAAAAGAAAAATCTGACAAATTTTAAGAGTTCAAAATTTATCAGAATCTTTTCTTTTTGGTACTCTTAACATAACTTAAAATTGTATACATAGATAGAGTAAATCATAAAGTATATCTATAAATTTTTTTAAAAAATTTCATGACTTTTTTTAGGCTGAATACATGATGAATACACTCAAATATGACTTCCTGATGCGATAACTAGGCAATTAGCTATTAGACCATGTTTAAATTGCGCAAACAAGGCTAGAATTCGACTACCAAACCGCACGTGCTGCATGTACTACTCAACTGTGGCCGCCCTTAAACAAAAAAAATTGAACAGATATTTACCTAGATCGATCAAAGTGCGCTGCTTGCTTTGGACCGAGAAGAAGAAGAAGAAGAAGATTTCCAATATCGGGCAGCGTTACGGTAGCAGCACGGTACGTCGACAGATGGGAATTACAAAAAGCTAACAGCTGTCTAGTATCTCTCGAACGAAGGAAGCGATCGCAGCCGTCCAAGAGACTTCCGAGGGCCTTGATGAGTGGAGGGTGGGCCCTACGCTCTCCCCCTCCAGACTCTTTGACCTGGAAGCCAGCCTGCTTGGTGGGAAGGGTTTTTTGTCTCATGTCCCCCTCAGCTATTAGATTAAGATCGTCATTTTTTATTTAAGGTGGTGATCGGTTCGGCTGAAAGCTGAAAGCTTATGGCTGAAAACAATGTAGCTGATTGAAAAAATATTGTAGCTGATAGAGGCTTATTTAATATAATTAAATTTAAAAAATTGAAAAATATAAAAAATATGTTAGCCCATCACAAACAACGCAAACGAATACGAGAAAAAAAACCGACAAAAAAGCTCAAAAAAGTCAAAAAATCAAAAAAACGAAATTATAAATAGTGTAAAAATAAGCTTAAATCATAAACTTAAGTCATATTGAACACAGCCTTAACGGTGGAGAAATGAGATCTCACGTGGGGGCTGGTCCCACACGATTTTTTTTTCTAGCCTAGTGGAGTTGGTTGGTCAACATGGGGGGCTTTTGACCCCTCATCATTTGTTGTTTTCCTTTCTTGTTCCTACATTTTTTTTAATTTTTCATAGCAGAATCACTAATCTCTCGGGATACTACCATGAACAATGAGATGAAATACGCGAGATCAAGCCCGATTTTACTTATTCTTAGCTCAATTTTTTTTCATGGTCAAGATAGTTTTATCTTGAATCTATGTCTAGATTAGTTTGCTATGACATGTAGAAGTAGAATCAGATCATCCCCTTGATTAGAAACTCCTCAATCAATAAGTAATTTAGATTTTAGGGTTTTTGGGTGTTTTTGAAATATAGATTTGATTTCCTTTAAATTAGAGAATCCGCGCTTAAGAACCTTGTAAGTCTTGAATGATTTAGGTCTCTATTGACTTGAACAAGTCTCACGTAAAATCTAAGAATATTTGGATAGGATTTGAGCAAGTTCTTAAGATTTGAGTTTTGACCCGAGAGATCTTTTTAGTCTGAGAATAGAGGAGGTCAAATAGACCCAGACCTACGGTTAGATCGACAAGCACGGTCAGATTGGTCTTAAGCCGACGGTTAGACCGGTCCAATGAGGTTTATGCCCGCTCCTTATTTATTTTGTTCCATTTGCTTGTTAGCTTCTAGTTTGTCTTTGTTTTCAGCGTGCACATGTTCTTATTAGTTTTTCATAGTTAATTAAGTGAAGAAATCAAAGAGAATTAATTTTATTGAAGCCCAAAAAGAGGAAAAAAAATTATTCCCCCACTCTGGTATCCGCCACCTACGTACACATTAATTGAACTTGTAATTTGCTCGAAGAATGTTACTGGGAAACCATGCATTGATAGTAACGGGATTTCATCCCCCACCGTACGTCCCAACCGAAGAGTGCCGCTGTTCAATACCGACCCCTCGTCCCCTCCTCATAAACTGGAAACCGAGAATGCATCGCCAATCTTACTGAGCCCCGGGCGAGCCTCTCGCCATGAAGCCTTCCAACGCCATCTCCCTCCTCCTCCCACTCGCCGTCGTCATGACCGCCGCCGCCATGGCGGCCGCGGGGAAGCCGGCCGCCAGCTACCTCGTCTTTGTCGACCCCACGCCCGCCGGCGTCTCCTGCATCACCTACCATCTCGGCATCCTCGCCGCCGTCGTTGGCAGGTACGCGCGATCGAACACGTACGCTGAGTTAGTATGTCATGGAATGAATGGATGAGTTGTGTCCTTTTGCTCTCTGGAATTAATAAGCGAGGAGAAGGCGAAGGCGGCTATGGTATACAACTACAAGAACGTCGTGAGCGGGTTCTCAGCGAGGCTCACGCCGGCGGAGGTAGAGGCGATCAAGAGTGAGTCTTGTAACTTACGAATCATCGATCACCTCGGCTCTTGAGTATCAATTAATCTTGGGCTTGTAATTATCCCATCACCGTAATCCACCTTAACGTTGGTCGATCTCATTCGTTTCGCGAACAGAGCAACCTCATGTGAACCGGGTGCTGCCGAGCGCGACTTTGAAGCTGATGAGCAGCAACTTCGACGGCACCAGCTGATT
The DNA here is from genome assembly GCA_036346245.1 of Bonia amplexicaulis. Taxonomy (NCBI): domain Eukaryota; kingdom Viridiplantae; phylum Streptophyta; class Magnoliopsida; order Poales; family Poaceae; genus Bonia; species Bonia amplexicaulis. The sequence continues at coordinate 806,268 of CM070743.1, read as the reverse complement.
CGATCCATCTGTTCCCCTGCCCGACGAGCCCTGCAAGAAGACACGTACTCGTGTCCCCTAGCTAGCTTTGATGTTGTAGTAATATCTATTGTATATATCCTGGTGATTTTTCTATGCACGTATATTTATTTATTTATTTACGCTCGTAGCTAGGCCTGCATGTATGTATGCGAACGTATGTGGCTGGGCACTGAATTCACATTTTCATCTGCCGGTCTTGTTTGAACGAAACACAATGCACTTCTCTCTGTCGTACCAGATCACTCGGTAGACAATTCAGTTCTAATTCATACCGTAGGAATGTTGATCCTAGCTTGTTGATACAAAAATGATGTAACCCTAATTCTAGAATGTCTCTTTTGGGAATCCAGATCCTACAAGTGTGCTGTGTTCGGAATTAACTCACACAAGTGACAAAGAAGAGCTTGCTTCAAAAAAAAAAAAAAGAGGAACAGGAAAAAAATCTTCACCATGATTGTCACAACGACGCCAAGTTGTCCTGACGGCTGGAGAGGATGTCGAGGCTCGTTGCCAAAGGCTGAGGAGTTCGGTGGGCTGTGGTAGAGGAGGCCGCGACGACCGAGTGGCCGCGGTGTCAGAGGCGACAGAAGAGGTGTCGGTCCTCCCTCTCCAGCCTGCTTCCGTCGTTGACTTCCCTCTTCAACGGGGCAGAGGAAGGAGGCGGCGAGGTAGAAGGCGGGACCGAGGAAGAAGGCGACAGGGTGGAGGACGGGCCGAGGAAGGAGGCAGACGACGAGGTGGTGTTTCGGCGTTGGAGGCAGGAGAGAAGGAGGCGGCACACTGGGAGGAATGTGGGTGGCGGCTAATGATATGAATAGTTGGGTCAAGATATAAGGATTAAAAAAATTAATTAAAAGAAAAAAATAAACTAACTGTTATTTAATTACTATTATTTAACTGTTGCTAAACGACTAGACGTTTAGACGCTCTGTGATCTTGCCGTGATAGCGTCGTGACAAACCTTGGAGGATCCGATACCGACGGCTTCTCTGGCTGCCGCGGTCAGCCTCCGTACGCCGCCGCGGTCGCGGGTCACATCGGTGGGGGCGAGCGCACGCGGCATCTTCTCGTCGCGTTCGTCGTCTTCCCCGAGGCTCCGTCTTCGTGATCGCAGGTGACTACTGCTACGGCCTCGTCCTATCTCCCTAGTTGTGATGGATTCGTCGGATGCTTGCTCGTGATGCGCGTTAGTTTCCCGTTTCCATGGTTTGTGCTTGATGCGATTCGTCGGGTCGTTTATTTGGGTGTGCTGGGCTGGGGGGACTCGGGTACTGCTTGTTTTCGAGCGATCTCCCTAGGGTTTGTACGCAATTGGATGGGTGGAGAGGATTACGAAGGCTTGGCTTTCAGATCTGCCTCTGCTGGCTAGTGTTTTGTTCGTGATGGGATTAGGGAAAACTATTTGTCAATTGTGATGGAATAGGCCGAATTGGTGTAGATTTGCTATCAGATCCATGTTTGTTCGCTAGGGTTTTGCTTGTGATTGGTTAAAGGAATTCGTGAGTATTATTCTGACGGGGTTGGGAGAATAAATTACTCTGAGGTCTTAGAACTCGGGGGAACTATTTTGTTCTAGGTGTTGTTGACGGAAACCATTTCTTATCAGATAGGAGGTTTTATGCTGTACCTTATTTACTTCATGATGACTATGTTTTTATGTTTTTGTGCTCAGTACCATTTACTTATATCCTTTGCGATCCATATGTTGGATTCAGAGAAGAATGTGACTCTGAACTATGTGGCTGTTTTTTCTTCCATTGTGGGAGTGGGCTCGATCCATATGTTAGACTTTTGGACTGTGACTTTACAGCTGGATGAAAGCAAATATTGGAAAAACCACTGTATTCAATTTGTGAGGAAAGATTTGAATCTGAACTGATTCAACCATTTTGAACCATAACTTTAGTTCCTTATGTTAGCGCTTGAGTTTTGTGTCAGTTTGCAATTTAGATTTGTGAGGGCAAGCTTTGTTTGTGGACACATCTATTTTCGGCTTTTGCTTTCAGGTATTGTTGCTTGTGATACATAAAAGGTTTTGCTGTGTCAGGAATTCAGGATGAATATGATTTAGAGTTTAAATTTTGAACTGCACCAGTACCATAGTTGGAATAAAGCAAATATTAAAGTTGCTCTGATTTTCAGTCGAGTGGAGTTGGGGTGTTTATTGGACAAAAAAAAATAATGTCTTATATTCGTGAAAAAAAAATCAATTTTGATCTGATCTGCCATCTAAGATTGTTAGTGTAGTTGTTTATACGAATGCTTTTGATGATCTTTACCTGTGTGCAATTTAGTTTTGTGAGAGCCAGAAGTGATTCTGAATGTTGTGGTCTTGATTCTTGAATGATAGTGAGTTTTGATTTGACAGGTTTTTAGTCAATGGGATGAATTCAAGTAAAATCAAATGCTAGTATACCATATCACATGATTTTGAGTAATCCAGAGGAATAAAAACCAACACCATTCTAACTTTGGGGTTTATTTTTCCTGTTGTATTTTCCTTCCAGATGTTGTAACGAAATTGAATGCAGAAATTTCCTAACTTGTGGCTTCCCAAATTGAATCCAGAAGTTTCAAGTATGTTTATATATTCTACGTGGCTTGCCTGAGCTTCTATCAGTGCATGCATAAAAGATTTGGATGGAGCACACAAATTTAGAATTAATATTGGACGTAGGCATTTGGTCACATTTAGAATAACACAGTAGAACTAAATTATACCTTTGCTTATTGCATAAGATATTACTCAAGTATCGTGATGACATGAAGCCATATGTTACTCGTGTGAGGCATGCTTTGACTGATATGAAGGGTACAAATTGTGTTTGAACTGATTACTGTGCTATTATGTTCTCCCTCTGATAAAACAACATATGTTGTTTTGGGCGTAGACATGGTCTCCACTACGCAAATTTGTCCATCAATCATTATAGTAATATGTTAGCAACAATGTATAAATATATATTATATTATGAAAGTACATTTATGACAAATCTAATGATATCATTTTCTTCCGATCGATCTAAATAGCTGTGTATGGACTAGTGGGTCAAAGTTAGGACAGCTTGACTGCGCCACATTTTAAAAGATCATATATTTTTTAACAAAGGGAGAATATTCAGACAGTACAACATCGAGTCAATAATTCTTTACTGATACTTTTTTTTACGGGGAACAGACTAGTTGGATCAAAGGATAGCAATCATTTTTGCGTGCAATTGTTAGTACATTTGCATGTCAATACATGGGACTGGTATTATATAAAGCAAACATGATCATTTTACCATACATAGGCAAATTGTTGTGCTACTAATTGTCATGGTATATTTATCATAAAGGAAAGGGTGCAATTCACACTTACATTTTAAGTTTTTAACCAATATGTTTTGAACTAGTGTTACCCAATATCAAGATTTGTTTTTTTAAGGCATTGTCAGTGTCATGTTAGTACGCAAACCTGAAATATGTCCCACCAAGCATACCAAAGACCTGGAGATTGTCTACTGTAAACGGAAGAGATCGGGACAAAAAACGTTGCGTGTAGAGAAGGAATGATCATGGTTGTGTACATAAAACATTGCTGAAGCTGATTAATTCCTTTTGCTTGGCTACTTGACTCAATAATAGTTTTAGAAACACAATATTAGTTTATGCTTACCATTTTTTAAGTTTATGTAAATAACTCATATGGCAGCATTCACACTCCTCTTATGAATAGGGTGATTTGTGCTAGCTATCTCTTAGGATGAAATTGGAGAATGGGATGGACAAAAGAGCAGTGTATTATGTTAGTTGCATTCCATGAATCAACTAAGGGGAAATAGCTAGAGCAAACTAAAGAATTGGATTTTGTTTAAGATAAGGAAATTTCAGTGACGAAGTAAAAATTAGATTTGAATATGATGGGCTTGCAAGTGTTCTGCTAAAGATATTGATGATGCACATTGTGTGTTTTTGAATATTTGCTATGAGCTTACAAGATGTTCAGTTTTCCACATGCTCGAGAAAGAACTAGCCCCTTTTCACCTATTGGTTATTTCATAAATACACACACACAATTCAAATGTGCTGTCTTCAGAGTATTTTCTTCTTCTGTTTTTACGTTGGCTTACTTTTGAATAGATGCAAATGTCTCGATTTGTTACATAACAACGGTGTCAATTCTTCACGTCTACTTTTGAACACATACAAATGTCTATATGCTGCTTTGCAGGAACCGCAGCTGCATTTGGGTGTGAATCTATTAATGGTGTACATCGACAGAACTGTTTCGAGGTAAGCATCGTGGTAAAGCAGAAGCATAACGTGTGCTGTCTAGGTCTTTTCCTTATAATCTCATATCAAGCAGCTTTCTTTCACTATTGTTAAGAATTGTTGAATCTGTATGCAGCTAAATAGTGTTTACTAATGCTTAAATGAAAAAACCTTCTGTGTGATCTTGTCAAAAAAGGAGCTACTAGATGTCAAAAACAAGGTCACGTAGTATCACTAGATGTCAATTTTCAGCACAAACCTGAGCGTAACGGCGAATCACGGTCCATATGTAGCCCACTAAGTGATCTGTTAGGCCAATCGCGGCCCACCGAGAGATCTGTTGGGCCTATTAAAAAAGATGTACAAAATGTTAAAATCTCCATAGCCATTAAAAAAATGATGATGACTACACTGTTAAAATCTCCGTAGCCATGAAAAAATGAACAGAGTTAAAATCCAATATGCTCTTTCGACTGTGGGAGGACAATTATGCTGCCATTTCAGTGTCGTTAAACATAATGTCACTCATTTTCTTCCCGTCTAAGGCTCCTAGGAAATACCGTGTGATAGTGGAATTTTTTGTACGAATATTCTATTTTTTATTCGAAATAAAAAAAATATACCGCGGTGATATTTTTTACAGAAATACGCTCTAGTTGCCTAACGGTTAGATGATAGCATCGATGTCTGCAAGCCGTTGAACGATAGGTTTCAGTCGTCCGAGCCAAACCTCTTCTCTAGCTTGAAACCTTAATGAGCCGAGCCGAGTCGTAGCTTTGTGCGAGCTCGGCTGAGGCTGGCTCGAGCCGTTCCACCCCGAGGTAGGTGGTCATCATTTTGGGAGAAAAAATGCGCGACTGGGATAGGACGACCCATGGGCCAGACGGACTAGGCTGACGGGCTCCACCAGCTCAGCTGCATCTCGGAGATTAGGCCCATCACGTTATGGCGCACTACTTTATTTCTAGTCAAAATTTGTTCGCCGCTGTTCTACCTTACGGCTTGGCTAGTCCACATGGTAACCACTCCCTATCATCCGCCGCAGCAGCCGCCTCCGCCTCCGCGTCGGTCTGCACCACATCGTGGCGCCGATGACCGGGGGGAGCGCCGCACCGGCGCGTCGCTCGCATCGAGCGGTGGCAGGCAGGTCTCACCACCCTTCCCCCTCTCATCTCCGTGGAAAACTTTTGGTGCGGACGCGTGGGTCACATGCTAGGTGCTTGCGGAGATGCGCGGCAAGAACCGCAGGTAGTTTACTTTATTTTCATCCTAAACCACTTCACCGGCATTACTGCACTGCACCGTCCTTCTTTTGGAGAGAACTGTGCGAGATGCTTGTCATGCCTTTGAATTCGCAATACCACGCGTTCGATGCTGGGGCTGTAGTATTCTGTCCGTATCCTAAATTTATAATTATTTTAAAAAATAAATTCCGACGCTCTTCAATACTTCGTCCATACTTAGCCGATACGCTGGACATAACCTCATCCCTTCAGTGTACACGCAGATCCAGATCCAGTCCAACAAACCGCATCTCACGAGTTACGTTCACGCCCCTCGGCGCCGTCGACGGGCGTGGAGCCACCGTCCGCTCGGCGCTGCCGGTCCGTCCGGTCGCCCGATCCTCGCCGACCGCTCCCGCCTCGAGGCATTCCTCAAGATCCAGCACGAATTCTGGTTCGCCCGCGTCGGCCTCCTCCAGGCCCAGCTCCAACAGGTGAGGCCATTTCTTACCTACTAGCTTCCTTCCTTCTAGGGTTTCTCTTGGCCTCCTCCGCTGATGATAGCTAGGGTTTTGGGGTGGGGTCACTCTACATGCCGAAGGCGGAGGCGAGCAGGAGATGGTGCAAGGCGGCCAACTTGGAGCTGCTTCTCGGGGACAAGGAGCGGGAGCTGCGCTGCTGCCAGAAGCTCGCCGGTAAGAACACACCGCCGGGCCCTCGTCTCTTGGTGCCCATCCCTCCGGTCCAAAAATTGTTGTTACTCTCGCTGTAATAACTATTCCATTCATTAAAACCTAGGAATGCTGGTGATTTTTACCCACCTAACTATGCTTTGAATTTGTGCCGATGCAGTTAGTCATGTGCTGTTGTGCATTTTGTCCACAAATTTCTAGCTTCTTTTCAAAGGGTATATGCTTAGATTTGATGGCATCAGCCAAATCGTGTTTTCTTTTCAAGTTAAAAGTTAAAACAACATTTTGCTGAATATTGATGTGCTATTTCCCTTTTGCCAAATCCATTCTTTGTCTTGAAGGCAGTTTTTTTGTGTTAAATGAAGATAACTTTTTAGAATGAAACACCCAATCTCTATGAATTTATGTTGCAACTGATATTACCTTCTGCTTTGAAAGTAGAACTCACAGAGGATGACTTGGCGGATTTCATAACTTCTGTAGCTGCTTTGGCTGCAGAAACTCAGCAGCAAGTCTCTATGATATTTGATGCACCCAATCGCATTGCCATATGTTGTGGTCAGCAGCAAGTCTTTATCTTATTAGCTCTACAGAAGAAACAACTAGTGGGCTGTTATAGCACATAACATTTGGGGCTCACAGTTAGATATCTGTAGATGGAAAACTGTATTAACCTTAATTCTATGTTATAATTAGTTATGGCACAACAAGGATTTTGACAACAGTCAAGACACAAGCAGTGCCTTTTGTGCTCTCTGCAGTGACAATTGCCGTATATGGATGACAATAGCTATCACAGTGTCTTCATAATTTCATTAGCTTGCTTATTTGCTATATTTTGTCCTGGCTACAGAATTGTGAGCTCATTCAATGTTTGAACTTGTCAGATCATGGCATCTGGTGGTGGATAATGTACTAAGTTTATGGTCTGTCGAATACTTACTATATGACTAATTGACTATCTGTGATACTGTCACTATGATTCTATTATTTATTTGCATACATGATACATGTACTTATTTATTCTCTTATTTTTAGCAGATTGTTCATTATATTGGTTTAAAGCCAGGAGGGAGAACTGGAGAACCAAATAATTTGCTACATCAATATGAAGGTATTATCGGTTCCTTACAAGAATCCATTAATTTCTTATGCTTTTAATCTTTATTGTGTGTGTGTGTGTATATAAACGTATCGCCGTATCGGCATTTTTGGGAAAATGGCGAATCGCGGTATCGCGTACCTGTATCGGTATCGGAGTATCCGGGCAACATAGAGGAATAATATGCCTTAGAAAACCAAAGGAGAGAGGGGTTCTGTGAAGCCTCTAGTCTCTAGCAAACAAACTAGGAAGGTCAATAGCACAGTCAGTACATGTGATGTGATATGACACACCTCATAAGCTTCCTTGCCCAGTCCCGGCCAGAAATTTGGTTTCTATCATTTGATAGTGCACACCTGGTTCTTGGTGCTTTGGTGGTTTCCTCCTCATCTCTCTCATCCCAGCTGTGACTGTCATGGATTCCAAGGCCATGTTAGATTTGTTTGCTTGCTTTTGCTTCTAATTTCATCATTCCATTTACTTGCAGCAGTGTCTTTATTTCTCTTTCATTACCCCTGTGCCATTTGTTAGCTTCTATTTTGGTGCCCTCTTGTTCCTGCTTTCTTGTGAAATAATAATCTCGTGGTTCTTGTACAGGGAGACATTTGTGGCCAATGAAATCCCCCTATTTATGAATAAGCCTCATCCACATGTATGTACTCTGGTGGATTTGTGTCTTTCTTTTGCCACACTCGTTAGATTTATTTCCCTCTTATTTATAGAGTGTGACTGGTTTAATAATTCTTGTCTCTTGGAAGCAACCTATTTTAGATTGATCCAACATCCAAGCCCTTAAAGTTATTTTCTGAAACATGTCAGGCAAATTATTTGTTTCATGCTCATCCATGTCCTCAGTTATCATGTATTTGTTTGGCAAGTGAGAGTTAGATGCACAAGCAATGTGCATGGTGCCATTGAGACAGCTGTCGTCATTCAATGTACAATAGCGCACATGCATGTTGTCATCAGATTAGTTCTGTGCATTAAGGTTTAGAGTCCAAAGCCGATTAACAGAAATGGATATTTGTTTTTTCTTTAAATAATAAATATACATCTCTAAATATTAATGCATTTCTGGTGGAAGAACGCTAAACTTAAAAGTTTTGTTTCTCTCTGGATGTGCAGATGTCTACACCATCAATGATTATAAAGCTCACTTTGGGTTTGCTCTGGTGCATTATCCACTTAGCAATCAGCCTTTTCAGTTCATGCTCACATCTGATTTATAACCTAGAATGCTATCTTATTTCATCTGGGTTGTTGCGAAAGTATTGTAATCTCCAATTGGAGAGGCTCAAGTACGTGGCCATTGTGGTAGATAGCAGAGAAGCTAAGAACACCGTGAAGATCAAGCAGCTTTTATATTGGCTCTCAACTATTGGTGTGAAGTATGTATGTCTCTATGACATTGATGGTAAGACAATGAGTTCAGTGAGTTTGTTGGTACTATTGTTTTCAGTCTGAAATTATCTTCATCGGCCACTTATCTACCTATAACATCTTTCTTTTTGCGAAAATGAACATGGTTATAAGAAATCAAGAGGCTTTAAGTAACAATACATGGCTGTCATAATATTTGGAGGGCAGGGGCAGGACAATTCAAAGTAATAGCCCTGTCGCATTTTACATTTCAGCTTCTGATATTTGTTGATGCATGAATACTAACTAGTATACAAGAGATGTACCTTACCATTCTATGTTGCTCCATAGGAGTGCTGAAGAAATCATTTGAACCTGGTATGAATGGCTCAAGAGATGAGAATTCACGAGATAATTTGGTAAGTTACATACTTGAGCTTTGTATTGTTCATTTTCTGTCTAAAGTCTTACAGTGTTCCCTATTTCCTGCTGGTTACCTTGTTTGGTTCCATTTGGCCATGGCAACCTGTAGGATGCCGGTGCAAACATCGAAGCTTCGCACTGTTGTCATAGAGAGATGACTATAGAGGGTATTTCTGGTTCTGATGGCAAGGAGGGCATTGCTAAAGCAGCCAACTTACTTTGCTCAAGTTACTTCAATGGTGATAGATATACTCATGGTAATGACAAAAGTGAGTTAGTATTTACAGAAGCTGACATGGCCAGTGCGTTGAAATCTGTAGGTATGCTTGAAAAAGTTTCCAGCTTTTCATGGATGCTATATTTGATATACTCATTTATCATCTGTTAGTGATTTTATCATTTATATCATTATAATTTTCTAGATGAGCACTTAAGTTCCTGCTTTGTCTGTTAGGTTGTGGTGGACCAGAACCTGATCTTCTTCTTGTGTACGGTCCTGCTAGATGCCATCTAGGTTTTCCTGTGTGGAGATTGCGGTATACTGAGATTATGTAAGTTTTTTTGCCATCATATTAGTCTTCCTAGTTCTCAGTTTTGCATTGATACTGTCATACTGAACTTAGACACATGCTATCATTTTATAACATGCAAGGAACTCTTGTCCTTACCTAAAGTCACCTTATGATAAAAAAAAGTGCCATTAGAATTTTATTATACTCCTATCCTATGGCATTAAAGCAAACAGACTTTCTCAAAATTTGCAGTTTCAAAAAAAAAATTCCATTTTTTGCTTTTAAATGCATCCAGCCCGTGTATAAGTTTAATTCAATAGCTTTTAAAATATCCTCAAAGGGATTTATTTAGTACAGCAGAAAAGACCTTGATTCAATCACATGCTAAGATCATTCAACCTGAAGCGTGACTGAACAGTTTAATATTACTATCTATTTCAACCATTGAAAAATCTCTACTTTTTCTTGTCCAGGCATATGGGACCACTGAAATCAATGAAATACGGCGCCATTGTGAAAGCCTTCTATAACTTCTCAAAGAAATACCAAAACTATGGTGAGTTTGTTTTCACATCGTTCTCATTGCTACAGAAGTTACATTAAATTTGTCTGCGCATGGCGTTGGGTCTGCTTTGTAAATATGCTTACGCCTTACAGGAGGAGTTAAGTGTTACCCTATGGTGTTATGCTTTCACTTTTTGGCAGTACCTACACTTCCGGATCATTCATCTGGAAAAAATGATATACATCAATAGCCTTGAACGCCCATGCAGTACACCGTCTTGATGTTTGTTAGAAATAGTTTTTATTCATTTTGCTGACTCTTAACTTTTTGCATCTCAGGTAAATGAGATACTTTTATAAAGAACAGTTTATCATGTTGAAAGGCACTCCTGGAACTGGAAGCTTCACAGCTATTTTACCTTTTTTATTCTGTTGCTAATTATACAATTTGAGGCTAGTTACGATCAATAATCCATCGCAAATACCCAAATTGTACTTCCTTTTAGCATGATTAGAAGTGTTACTGATAGGACATACTGGAATGGATCCTATTGTATATATACTTGTGCTCCAAAGGGCTTGTAAGCCCAGACTTTTGATTTTTTTTTTTCACACTATAGATGCCGATAACTTTTTCTTCTGCGTACCTAGCGCGGCGCCAAGTCTCAGAAGACCTGACCCTAATCAAGCCAGATTCCAATCGTAGCTAAAACAAGTTCGAAAAAAAAAACTCACTGTAAATCAATTCACTAGTCATAATAATTAGGCATCTAGGCTTAGCCATTAGAAACAGAAATTTGCCTAGTGTAACCTACGTCTGGCCAAGTCTCCGTTCGTCCACACGCTCTCGCCCGCCGGCTGCTAACTTCTCGTCAGCTTGGATCGGCGCCTTTATCGCTTCGTGGATCTTTATTATGTATAGGTTACTCATCAACAGCCATTGTTTTTGGTTCTTCTTTGAAGACTTATCAACAGCCTAAACACGCATTCACTGGGAGCGTAGATTAGATATCTTGTTATATTTCTCAATTTCTAGTTACGAAATATCTTGGTGTATGATAAGGATGCATCGACACCGGACGAACGGGTCAAGTCCTCGATAGTTATTAAATATTATTAACAAGTACCTTTCCTACTGTATGTTGTTAAACTGTGAAAGTTTGAAGATTCTGATAGAGAGATAGGCCGTCGTCAATTTTTCAAACCAAAAAATATTAAAGTTGGTCTAAATTCATAACGTGTTTGTTGTGGCTATCGGCCAAGCAGTAAATTAGAAAAGTAGTTGAGTGGTTATGATAAATAAACAATATTGCTCTTACAATCGTGTATCTCTCAAGAGGCATACATATCATTACACATATTACATTGGACCCGGTAACCCCAAACAGGTCGGATGGACTCAGGTAGGTGCCACCCCTACTACAATGTTCACTGAAGATACTTCATCGTCTCATATTAGATGTGACATGGTAGGTGTTTAGGCCATGCGTAGGTTGTATATGTCAATCTGTACCAACCGACTCTGATTCGATTTTCTCTCTATGTCAGACTATTTTCTCTCGTCCTATATATGTACTTCGGTAATCTATAGGAAGATAAAACACTCTATTATAATCTCTTTTTATTATAATGATCTATCTTTGACACGTAAATATTGGTGTCATTTGTCTCTATTTTTAATGTATTATTTTGTAATAAATAGTACCAGAGATTTGAGTGAAAAAAACCTCGCTCATCCGTCGCTCGCTCGCTCGCAGCGCTCTCGAGGCGAGGCAGCAGAGCACCCGTTGCGCGGCTTCATCCGAGGCCATCGTCCAGCAGCATTAACCTTTTTGTTTTGACTTGGTAACTACTGTCAATAAATAAGCTAAACAAAGGATATTGTTTACTCTCGATCGACTATCGGTAATCTGGGCACCTTTTTTTGTTCACATAAGGGGAATAAAAAAAATGCAAGCCATTTTTACTTTTGTTTCAAGTCTTAACACTCACCTGTTGTTGCACTTTGGAACACACCTGTCGACTGAACTTTAGAGAAAGGTTAGTTAAGAGGGAGAAAGGTGAAGTGTTGAACCGTTCTCATCTGTACACTTTGGTTTTTATAAATCCCAATGATACTTTAAAATACCCACATTAGTTGAGGAAAAAAAAGTAGATCTACATCGCTTATTTTGTTTAGTCCAGATTATAATGATATAGGTTAATCAAATATATGCTAGAGCTGTTATATTTGTATAGCATTGTGCTCTCGAAGCCATGTTTTTCAGTTGAGTGTGCTGGACTTGTCGTGGTGTCTGGGCACTCCGACAAGGTTAGGATGCCTGACTCCTCAGGAGGTGTTGATGATAGGCGACGTATCTCCTTCCATTCGGTCGACCTCGCTGGGCGCAAGGATCGGTGATCTTGGGATAGAGGACGATGACAAGGATGCATCGCGTTCCATGGCGTAGATATATGCATCCATATCAAGGTCAGCGTAGTCCACCAAATCGAACTAATTCTTCTTATCCTAAGTTTCCGCCATTATTGCATAGGCAATGTTGGTAGAAACAGGGTAGAATGGTGATGTTGATGAGAATCTTAAGGGGCTCAGCGCTATTTCCATACGTATGGCGCCAGCTGTTGACGATCAAATCACCAACCTTATGAATTGTAGGGAAAACCGAGCCTCACAGAAGGATTGATAAGGAGAAAGGGGACTATCTTTGTAGCTATTTGGGATTACATCCTGCTCTTATAGAGCAATTATAAAGAGGATGCTAAACTTTGCTATTCCTTGCCTCCGCTGCCTATTACTTGATTGTTTGATCTCTTGATTGATTCATTGGGCTTGTTTTTTCGGCTGTGACTTAGGGCTTTTGAATTTTTATTGTTCGCGAGAGAGTATGAAGAAAGAGACAGTCGCGTGCGGTTTTGGCTAGTATAGCTGAAGTTGGTATAATATCTACTACAATCGACTTGTAGTTGTAGACCCTACCTTGAAAAGATAATTTATTTAAAAGCTAATTACTATAGCATAAGCCATATGCCAGAAACCGAAAAAAACGAGGCCATTATAATCTCTTCGTCTTCTCCCGTAATGCTTAAATAGCGCTGAAGAGTTGTCAGTTGTCCACACAAACAAGCGTTTTGTCGATTCCTCGAGCTTGGTTGAGCAAGCGGTTTCTATCAGCGAGAGATATGACAAATAACCGTTGATTGGTTATTTGTTAGTGGGAGAAGATCGTAGAAATAGCCTTAAGGTGGTTGTTGTCGGAGACACATGACTGAATTGCCATGTGGTTATTAGATATAGAGGCGCACATACTCTATTTCATCGCACGGGAGGTTACCTGGGGTTAATCCTAGTTATTGAATCATAGAATCTCCGACTAGTGGTTAGTCGAATAAATGAGCAGTAATATCCCGACGAGAGGTCCTCGGACATTGTTGTTTCAGGTGATCTACGACTATAACAACTTTAAGACCTTAATTATGTGTGAAAACCGTATTTAATGGATTTTTCAATCCTCGCCCCACTTATATTTAGAGACAAGGTTGATAAGGCTAAAACGGCCACAACATACCATGGAAGAGTGTGCCGCGGCTAGACACAACAAAGGTTAAGTAAGCAGAGGACTTATTCAGACTCCATAACTTCACCGTCTCCGCCACTGACCTAAGAGCCAGGAGAACCGAGAGGAACCAGCGGAGAAAGCGATCAACCACCTCGTGCACATTGACAAAGCCCCATATGTTATCTAGTCTCCGCCATCCTTCGCTGTCGCCTCCCTCTTTCCACTCAACTGCCGGTGCTCGGTGAGCGAGTGACGCAAGAGCTTACAATGTCGAGATCCGCCGCCATGGAGCCCACGCACGCATGGCGGAAGCATCTCCATGCGCAGCTTTCGTAGGTCCTAGTAGTCATATATAACTGGCTCGACTAGCTCAGCTCAATTCACACTTCACCACCGATATAATAACAGAGGTGAGGAGCCCCAAGAAGTCATCTGACAGTAGCTGACACTCGATCGAGCTCCGCTGCCCCGCGACGTTCCTCGAACCATCTCTCGTTCTCTCTGTAAGTGGATGCCACCATGCACTATTCTTCAGAATGTCCATTTGGATTGTAACTGTTTTTGTCTTCTTGATCGATTCATTCTTGTAATCATTTCAGGGATCGAGCCAAAGGTTCCTGCTTCTTCACCGTTGTCGACGATGAGCTGCTCCGATCATTTCGCCAGTAATCAGCCGTCGTACTTCCGGCCCAGTCAAGACTTCTCTCAGACCATGGAGGGGTGCAATCTTGAGAGCACCATGCGAGCTCACCATGAGCAAAGCCATGGCGGACACGGAGCAGCTGGTGAAGATCACTCGAGCTCCGACCCAAGGACGGTCCTGACGTACCTGACCTTCCTGGAGCAGAAGATCGGCCACCTCCGCGGCATAATCTGCTCGACGCCGCACCCGCAGCAGCAGATCGTGTCGGCCGAGCTCAGCTGCATCATCGTGCAGCTCATCTCCATCTCCAAGAACCTCGTTGCCGGCACGGCCGCGTCGCCGTCTCCTCGTCACAACGAGGAAGCGGATACCAAGTCGCCGCTGAACGCGCACGAGGGGAGCGACTCCGACCAAGACGACCACCACGCCGAGGAAGGAGGCGACGCCGACGAGCACCTGCTGCCGCCGGGCTCCTACGAGGTGATCCAGATCGAGAAGGAGGAGATCCTCGCGCCGCACGTGCACTTCTGCAAGGTGTGCGGCAAGGGCTTCAAGCGCGACGCCAACCTGCGCATGCACATGCGCGGCCACGGCGGCGAGTACAAGGCGGCGGGCGCGCTCGCCAAGCCCGGCTCCAGGGACACCTCGCCGCCGGGGAGGTGCTTCTACTCGTGCCCCTACGTGGGGTGCAAGAGGAACAAGGAGCACAAGAACTTCCAGCCGCTCAAGACCCCCATCTGCGTTGTTGAAGTATAAGTGAATTGCCCATCTTTCCTCATCAGCTTAAGCTTTTGGGTGAACTGGTTGGTGCATGCAGCTCAATATGGTATCAGAGCCAAGAGGTCCCGAGTTCAAGACCTGGCTGACGCAATTAAAAAAAATTAATTGCAGTCCACTTCTATTCCACGTATTAGGCCTAAGGGAGCCTACACGTGAGGGGGAGTGTTGAAGTATAAGTGAATTGCCCATCTTTCCTCATCAGCTTAAGTTTTTAGGTGAACTGGTTGATGCATGCAGCTCAATATGCGTCAAGAACCACTACCGGAGGAGCCACTGCAACAAGAGCTACACCTGCCGCCGGTGCAGCGTCAAGAAATTCTCCGTGCTCGCCGACCTCCGCACGCACGAGAAGCACTGCGGCCGCGACCGTTGGGTCTGCTCCTGCGGCACCTCCTTCTCCAGGAAGGACAAGCTGTTCGGCCACGTCGCCATCTTCGACGGCCACAAGCCGGCGCTGCCGCCCGAGGAGGAGGACGAGGTGGCCGCCGGCTGTGGTGGCACTGGCAGTGGTGAAGCAGTGAGCAGAATGGTGGACATGGATCGGTGCTTCTCGGAGAGCATGTTTGATGATTTCAGGAGTTCTGACATCAAGGGAAGCGTGGATGATGGGCGAGGGTACCTCTCCCCGATGGGCCTTGATTCCTGTGACTTTGATGGATTCGATCTCTTCGGGGCACCTGCAATTGATTTTTAGTACAAGAGGGTGGTCTCAACTCTCTGAAACTGATGAATAATTCTGGAGCTTACGCTTAATCAATTGGCACTAGAACAATTAGGAAGTTGTGAACTAAAACAAATCTTTCCACAGCTACAATTCAAGATAACCACCAAGATTTTGATATCAACGAATTAGTTTAACGTTCTGGAGGAATTCAGATCTTGAAGTGATTAGTGATGACGCAACTGAACATTAGATTGGATCAATCTCTCTACAGACAGCGGTATTAGACTGGACCTAGCAAATTCTGCATACACTAACACAAGCCAAGACATGAGATTGGGGAATTTTGAGACTCGTTTTCCCTTGGAGGCATTAACATATCAAACTGCATTTCATAACTCAAAAGCCCGGAATCACATGCTCATCATATATCAGATAATCATAAGCAAATAAGCGTACTATAAATCCATAATACCAGGACTAGATTCTGCCTTTCCAATTTATATTTACAAACATGGCAGGATACCAAAGATGCATCACAATGACAATGACAGAATCACAGGGAAAAACAACTGAAGTACTCTCACGACCTCAGTAACCCAAAATAAATACAAAGACTGAAGTAATCTGTTACTCGCGGACAAATTCAGGTATTGGATATATTTATTGCAACCCCTTTACAACAGTATGGGTTAAATGTTATTGAAGATGTGTATACAAAAACTAAGAGGTCGATCCATCTACTACAAATGTGCTTCAAACAACCGATGTAAAAACAGACAAACAGCTGGTAACATATCTTCTGAAGTTCTGCACAGTAATGTAGAACAGAACATTAGAACCTAACCCAACAGCGGGTGCACTGGGCCATGCAGTCCCCTCTGCAATCCACATTGTAACCCAAAACTTTCGGATTCCTTAAAAGAAGACTCCGGAGGGTTTTCCCATTTATTCCCCAGTCACTGTCCAGCTTGCTAACATTCAGCTTCACCTCACTGTCAAGATCACATCCAAGCACTTCTGGAAATTTCTTCAGTAATTTGTGGAGATCATCATCAGAGAGCCCGAGACTCCTAATATAGTTCAATACTCCACTTACCACCTTGACATTTGGAACCTCCTTCTTTCTCTCTTCACTCCAGTATGGTGAATGGACCCATCCGAATGCCTTTTTCAGCATTTTTTCAGCATCTTCAATGGAGAAATTTAATGAAGTGAGTATCTGTTTGCACTCTTCCCATGTTTTGCTCTCACCGGCTTCCACAACAGCAGCTTGAGCTGGGTCAGCTGACATTGTCCGCCATTTTCTATGAATTCCAGTTGCATCTTGAGTTTTTCCAAATTCAATATTTGGTTGGATATTTAATCTTCTTCCATATTTCTTCTTAGAAAAGTTCACACTCGGTGAACTCAAGAGATCACACTGTCGGAATAAAACACGGATCACTCAAAAAGTCATTGATACGCATTAAGTCAACCCATAGCAAACTGGAAATTGAAATATGACTAAGTTAATCATTTAGAACAATATATATATATATATATATATATATATATATATATATATATATATATATATATATATATATATATATATATATATATATATATATATATATATATATATATATAGGCCCAATGTAGACATCATGCTTTCTATGATATGTGGCTCTTCAAAAAAAATGTGTCTCTTTGCTGAAAGCATTGGTTTTGCTGAATACGTAATTTGGGAGTGATAAGTTGAAATATTAGAGAAAACTATCTAGTTCGTATCCTCAAATCAATGTGAGTGTTGTCTGGTCCCTCAACCAAATTGGTCTAGAAAAAACAGTAAATGTGTGAGCTCTAAAATAAATAATTACATAGCGTCCCAATTTGCTGAATGTCTCGAAGTGTAAAGTTAAAGGTACATCTGCCTTACTGGAAGATTGAAGAAAGAGTGCTACATTAATATGGTGCGAGTCGTAACATAGGTTTAGTGATGCCTGAAGCTAAAATATCTTTGGCTCCTTTTTCACTAGTGATATTTCTCTAGCTTTGCACCTTGTATGATTTGGCTACATTAGTATGGCACTAGTTTTTTTTTTTTTTTTTACTTTTCAGTTTAAACTAGCAAATTGATATGTCTTGTAAGGTTTTGCACGACAGGAAATGCCGCAGAGAAACTCCATAACAATGTAAACGGCCAAAGCCAAAGGAGCTAGTTAAATGGAGAGTATCTTACAGATGTAAAGAAGCCCAATGCAGCAGTTTCAGTAGCAGTCGGAAAAGGCAATGCTGGTGACTTTGCCAACATCCTGCAAACCAATGGTGAAGAGTTAAAATCGTGAAAACCGATGTTGATATTAGTCAATGGAACATAGAAACACAGCATGATATCAACAAACAAATGTTACAGGTGAAGCGGGAAAGAGTGTTGGTGTTCAAGGATTAAATGGAGAGAAAAGCAGGGAAAATTGTGAACCAAAATTGTTTTGGCCGCCTACGATTCAGTCTAAATCAACTTGCCGTGAGTTACCATCCTACAGTCCTTCATTATTTTTGTTCAATCAACGAAGTGCATCTATAATTCGCGCCCGCCAAGAATTCGTCGGGAGCAATCACCTATATAATTGGTTGATTGAGACTAGATGCAATCGGATTTGACGCGTACGCCGAGACCCTGGTAGCGAAGCCGAGCGTGAGTAGGGGAAAACATACTCCAGTAACAAGTTGGGTTACTGCTCGCATCGCATCCCAGTGGGGAAGAATGGAAAAGAAGAAGCAAACAAGCAAGTAAAGCGCTACACAGCGGAACGAGGGAGGGGAGGTGACTAAGGAAACAGCGATAGCTAGAGATAGGCAGAGCAATCATCCACAGGGTCAAAACAATCGATACATGGTAACCACGCCGCAGGGGAAGGAGACGGAGAGAGGAGAGGAGAGTACGCACGCATAGGAGGCGGCGAGACTGCAGCAGCCGCCTGTACGAGCTCGGCTTCTTCTCTGTGGCTTCTACTCCCACCACCGCAGCTGCTCGGCGGAGAGGGGAGGAGACTCCGCTCAACTCTTCTATACGGGGTCGGGATCGCATCCCCACCGTGCGGCCGTGCCCTTCCGAGTCGTCTCCAGCCGCACGCAACTACCCCTCTTTGCCACTCGGCCTCCGCAAGAACCACCCAAAATGGCTGAGTTTCTTTTATAAATTAAATAGTCCATATTTTATTTAAAATAACAGAAATAGCCCACGGCATCCGCCGTCCAAGTCAATCTAACGCTCTTCCTTGGCTCCACATTCTTCTTTCCCCAACTCCACTAGGCGAACTCTACATCTGTGGGCGCAAGGGCACAACGGCAGAGCTAAGCATGTGCGCGGGCAGCGCAAGGGCGGCATGGCTGCAAGGTGCGGCGGCGTGACTACGAAGATGCAGGCGATGCAGAGTAGCTGGCGGCCATGGCAATGGGGGAGCAGCAGCTCGATCAGTCAGCGAGGACGAATGTGTTCACGTACAGCACCCTGAAGCCTCCTCCACACTACTGCATGCTGGTGTCGGCACAAGACAATAATGTCTATGACAGTGGTACAACAGAAGGACATGAATGACATGTACGTTGGTGATAAAATTCCAAGCTGCAACAAATGTTCTAAAATTTAATTGAATATACCCACAGTTTGCAAGAAGTATGCTAAATTTAACCGAGGTGACATTAAATCTGCAGTATTCTCAAACAAATCTGTTCAACAAAGGGAAGATTGATGTAGCCAATTTATAACAAAGGAGAGTCTAAAAAACACAAGAAGCTGCTAGTAATTTACAAACTTTAGGCCTCCTCAAGTCTTCTAAAGTCACTAGATGATAAAAAAAATATCTTCTATGTCTTCGGCACTAGAACCCTGCATTGCTAAGAGTATTAGTTAATAGAACAACAATTCATTACTGAATATTCTAGCGAAGTACAGCTGCACAAGAAAAGTACCGTCAACAGTTCAGTATAACTACTGATGAACCCGTAATCTTGGAGATCATTCTCATTGCTCCCGGAAGCTTTCTCTACTACTAATTAAGTTTGTGCTGTTCTGATCTCATTTTCTTGTTGCTGGGCAAAAAAAGTAATTTGACGGTTCAAACAAATTATTAGACTGTATTTGAATGGTCCATTACAAATAAGTCAAACAAAGTAATTCATTTTTAGCATATAAGAAACATACTGTCAATAATTTTTGTGTTGTCGTAACTTTACTCGGTCCTTTCTTCCTTATCTTATGTTAGCTCTCTTTGAGCTTCTTTTCTGAGCTGGTCTTTTCTTTAGGCGTGCAGCGCTCAAAAATTGCTTTGTTGCTTCAGGAATGACTTGCGACAAACATATCAATTTTTCCATCAAACTTACTTGGGTTTGACTTGTACCTCTTTCTTACACTAAACCCAATCGTCCTGTTCTATGTTGTCAGTGCAGTGAACATAATCAAATCTAGATTATTGTGAATGCATAAACGTTCTTGTCACTAACTCATTTGAAGGAGCATTGGATAGCTGGTTTTCCTCCTCGTTTGAATCTGCATTGATCTGGTTTGCATTGGGCTGGTTTTCCACTGGAACTTGTCCACAACAATTAGAATAGAACGGAAGACGATTGATGGGTTGCTGTTACTGCTGTCGTTCTTTGGGTGTTGGTGCGGACTGCGGAGCGAGGATTTAGAAACAAACGGTTTTAACAGAGGCAAGGAAAAAAAGGGCAGAAGAAAGAGCGTTCGATTGACTTGGACGGCGAAAGCCGCGGGCTGCGTTACGGCCTGACGCGACGTCAGATCCGGTTCAAGGTACATGAGGTGAGATCCAATGAACATGCTAAGGAGATTTTAATTTGTTGAGTATTACATTCTTGTTACGTCGCGTCCACTATAACGTTTCACTAGCTTAGAACACTAGCACACGTACACCATACTAGTTTAGAACTTCACATTCCAGTACAGCATTGCAGTGACAACAAACAACTAGGAAGTTTCTAGGTCCTGCTGTTTATGAAAACAGAGGCCATTTTGTGTCGCCCATTGCATAAGAGATTATGTTCTTTTTCAGTGGTGATATGTACTGGGCACCATGGAACGCAGCAGCTCTTAGGACATTGAGAGGCCCAAAATCAACAGAGTACAACTTCTGGAAGCCATCTAGCACTGCACTCATCGCAACATTAGCAGCCTTTCGGTCCTTCTCGTACCGTTTTAGCAAAGATAGCTGACAAAGCGGGAAAAATCAGGTTAGTTTACCGTGGATGACAAACATGGTATTATTTATAGTGGACTAACTAGAATATGCAATATGATCAACAATGGCACCCCCAATATAGAACATAGAAGGCATGAATCACAGGAAAGGTTTAGATGCAACGTGATCAGCTCAACATCTTTTACTCATACTTAATTAGTTCAACATAGTAGTAATAGTTGCTCACTTGCTCATACAAGCTAGGCTACTGTAGCATTTGAATGAAAAAAATAACCAAAAGACAACAATATCAGGTACTTAAAAATAACCAAAAGACAGTGATATTAGGTACTTACATCCCCAATATCAGCACCCACAGACACTCCTTCAGCAATAACTTTTGCTAAAGCAGCTGCATCTCCAAAACCCAAGTTGACACCTTGGCCGGCTAAGGGGTGGACTGTATGAGCAGCATCCCCAACTAGTGCTAGCCTTTTTGAAACATAATCATGGGAATGCATCAGTGACAATGGAAATGCCATTCTCTCAGAGATTGCCCCAATTGCTTTTGGTGGTACTTCAAAGCATTCTTTAGTAGATGCTGCAGAATCGCCAATGCCAGAAAATAACTTTTCCATGTAATGGTCAAGACTCTTAGAGTGGGGATGCGGACCGTAACCAAAATCCAATGCATGGTTCACTGACTTCATAAAATCTTCAGGGCTCATTAACTTATGGCGCGATGCCTCCTCTGGGCTCATTGTCCACACAATATTGCTGAAGTTGTCACCTATCGGAAGTAGGGCAATTGGACCAGAAGGGAGAAACCTCTGCCATGCAGAGTCATTTTCCGCAATATGCTCCACTGTACAAATAATTGCACTCTGAAGATAATTCCACCCGGTTGTTTTTATACCTGCAATCTGCCTTACATTGGATTTGGAACCATCAGCTCCTACCTGTGACCATAAGTTTAAATAGGTGATTGAAGGCAATGAAGAAATACAAAATGTTAAATGAATGCAGAAGCAGATATAGGCAATTACCACCAATTTTGAATATAAAGTCTGTCCATCACTTAGGTCAAGTTTAACTAAGCTACTACGATGTAATTCTTCTGATGTATGACCTATGGAATCTGCTTCACTTGATGGTGGCTTCAGTCCTGCTACTCCTACTTGTCTGCTCTTTGATGGGAAAGCAAGAAACGCCAATCTGGTAGGGTAGATCATCTTTTCAATGTCTCCTTTTTCTTCCTGATCAGGCAAACATCTTTGAGCATCAGAGAAAAGTTGACTATTTCAATGGAGAAAAGTCAGACTAGCAAGAAAGATAAGCACATTATCTGGTTGCACAACACCCAATAATCAACTTCTGTGTGTTCTTTTCTTTGAAAATTTTAGGATATTTGAGATCATCTTATTGTACTACATATGGGTAAGAATATTAACATCGCAAAAAAAAAGGTAAATCCACCAACGTTTTCTTAAAAAAAAATACCTTGTGGGTAATGTGTCCAGCTAATAAAATCTAATGTATGGCATTAGGCAGCATAAAAGCCAGTTTATCCATTCGTTAAAGATTTATTTTGCTATCTTGAATGCACCGACTGTAAGGGTGTTGCATTCTATTCTGCAAATTTATACACAAGGAAGCAGAACATTATCGTTTATGGAGTCAATAACCTAGCATTAGACGAGTTCAAACATCAGGCTAAGCATCTAGATCAGAATCAAAATTATCCAAGGTTTAAAAGAAACGACAAACCTGTAAACGTAACAAAAGTGAGTTGCAAAGCACCTTGTTCTCCACCACACATCTAAACAATGCAAAAACAAAGCAAAAGTTAGCAATAAGCCAGTGACAAAAATTAGAACAGACAATTATAGCTGCTTCCATTAAAGCATACCCGAGATAATCTTTGCCCACATCTCTTGCATTGTACCTTGTGTATCCTAGTCCAGTGTAATCCCATACCTGTCAGTAATAATGCGTCCAGAATCACAGTTAGTGCTTAAACTGAAGCACCCACTATCCAAAGGAAGAAATTGTTGCTCCTATTGTGTGCAAGTGCAACAAATCAGAGAGGACACGAGTAAAGGAGCCAAGTGCTAATGCCTGCACATATGGTTGAGTAGTTGGTATACAATAGATCAGACGTTAATAGCCTAATATGCATAAAATATACAGTACAACATGTAGCTTCCAAGCATAGCTAAACTTCTATTGATCTATTCTATCCAAAATTCCAAATGGATGAAGTATGTGTCCCATCTTTTATGTACGAAACTATGGTACAGCACTATGTCACTATCTTTTATGATACAATTGGAAACTGAGTAGGAATACTTTGAAAGTCTGACGTAAGTGTTGCATGTTCCATTTGCATTGCTAGCCTAATGTAGAACATGCAACAGATGAATTCAATAGTTTAGTTAACTTGGTTCACTGAGATAAAGGCATGAATTAATAAACCTACTACAAGAAGCATCAACGACTTGTTCAGAATCTAGTCAAGCAACAAGCAGGCTCAAAGAGAAAAGTTAAATTTGTTGGGCCGAAAGAGACTATAGGTGAAAAGAAAAGGTAATCACCATACATATGAAACAAATCGTGTAAAATTACAAGCACGTTATATCATCACCTGCATTTTACTAAAGAAAGCGTGTCTTTGTTGTTGAACATGCTCCCACGCACCAATATCTGCCATATTACATAGTACAAGTATTGGTAATATGTTGAATAATATGCTATCATCTCTAATAGCTAAAGTACCTATGTACACATAATAAGGAATCTTTAAGATGTTATATTTCTTGAACTAGATTTTGTCAAGCATTTAATTTTTCACTTCCAATGTGCAAAATATTGCAACAGAAACTTAGAAAAAGGACGGACAGATATAGATTGATAGAGCTGCCAACACCATCTGTGGTTGTGCTTATTTGACATGAAGTTCCCAAGTTATCACTATACCATACTCCACAAGAAAGGCAGCTCAGCCGAATATTGCATGATGGTCGGTGTAGGTCGCATGTCAATTAACTAATACTGTCAAGCAGAAGATCCGCAGGAGCAGAGAATCAGAAGTAACACAAATACGAGTGAAGCGCTTTAAGGTTATAGATGCACTCTAATGTAGGTGCAAATGGTTCCTTAGAACAACGTAAAAGGTAGCATGCATGTTTAGGTAACTGTCAAAACCAACATAAAAGGTCAACCTTGCTGAATTATCACCCCAAACGTACTAAGCAAATTTAATTCCAAATATTGATACACTACAAGTACATCCAAAATTCTGAATGGAAATAAGAAATATCATACACATGTTAGATTTGGAATCATACCTCCGAGGAAGGAGATGGTTGCAGGAGAAACAGCACTGACCCTTGAATCAGGTGTACCATCTTTCTTCAGATAACTAATTGACTTCAATGCAGGGTTGCTATCGATGATAGCAACTCTCAGATGTTTGGTCAATGGCATATTGGCTGCAGTGTAGGATAAATAAACACGTGAGAAACTTAAACTTATATGCAGAAGTTGGTGTTTGTAATCTGAAACAACCTTAGGATTGTCCATTCATACATAAGGTGCGGTTTGATACAGCCATCAAACTGCCACCCTGCCCTACAAATAACATCGGTAATACTTTGCATTGAACTAGTAGAGAGGCTCCCTGAGAACTTTATCCTAATGGTGTCAAATTTTCCTTCATAATTAATGCAAGGCCTATAACAACCATGAAGATATCTTCGAAGGATCAACTGCCAGCCAAAATAACACAAGGAGCTGGGCTCATCAACAACTAAAACGAATAAAAGTATATGAACAGAAATACCTACACAACGCACAAGCAACAGCCAAGCCCACCATGCCTCCACCTACGATAGCAATGTCGAGCTCATCAGGTCTAGCTTTCACATCATCAACCTTCACTGCGCGATCCTACATGTTCGCACACAGAATCACCATTAATCTACGCGCATTAGGCAACGAAACCTCAATTCACACAGAGCAATCACAATCCGCAGCGCCCTAGACGACGCATTTCTGTAAACCCTACACACAATCGGCACGCGGAGAAAGGTACCTGCGACCTGACCGCCCCGCCGCCGCAGCATCCGGGCGCGAAGCCGTCGCGTCGCTGAAGTCCCTAAGGAGCGGCCGGATCCGATTCGCCGCCGCGAAGCATCTAGTTTGGGAGGAGAGAAGAGCCCACGGAATGAGCCCGAAGCAAACCAAATCGCGAGGCATAGAGCAATTGGGAGGGGAAGGGTTAATCGGGGAAAGCATGCGCACCTTCTGGAGAGCAGAGTGGCGACGGCGGAGGCGCGTGTCGGCGTCATCGGCGACGAGGGGGGAGGTACCTGTCCTATGTGCGGGCGGGGACTGGGCCTCGAAACGAACCCTGCTCTGCTCCAGTTCAGTGCGGGGAGGGCGGCGGCGGGGAGGAGGGGCCGGGGTGGGCGGCGGCGGGAGGAGCGAGGCGGGAAGGCCGGCGGCGGGGAGGAACGAGGCGGGGAGGGCGGCGGCGGGAGGAGGGGCCGGGGTGGGCGGCGGCGGGGAGGAGCGAGGCGGGGAGGCCGGCGGCGGGGAGGAACGAGGCGGGGTCGGGGAGGACGAGCGGGATCGGGAGAAATGCGAGGAGCGGGGTTGGGGATGCGAGTGGGCGGGTGGGGCGGAGGTTTTTACTCAGTGGCATTTATGGGTAATTAGTTTCAAATTCTAGTGGTAATTAGTTAGTACAATCTGCGGGAAGCTCAGCTATTGCAGCTTTTGGATTCTAGTACAATTTTGCTTTACCAGATTTTCAGATTCTCAGAAGCTAGGCTAAAATCTGGACTGTTTGGGGAAACTTTTGGCTACTACAAGTAGCTAGCTTGTCTAGAATCCAAAACAAACAGGCCCTGAGCCAGCCCGAAACGCGGTACGTCCCTAAGGAACAGGCGGTGGACTAGATCATGACACGTCTCCACGCATCTCAAGTTCTCAACGCACGTGATGAAGCGTCTCTGGGCTCCTCTTCTCCCTCTGTCTCTGAATTCTCAGGTTTTGAAATCTCAACCTGTTTCACGCCCCGCTCCAAACGAATTCTGCTTCTGATTTCTATCTTCTATAATGTGTTGGCTTCTTAATTTTGTCTTTTTTAGTATTTTGGTTTTTTGCTTTCTATCTTTTTCTTTTTTTTCATCCTATTCCACTGTATTGATATAACTTTTTTATTTTTTAAATTTAATTACCCAGAGAAAAAAAACTAACAGCTAATACGATGCATTGTCAGTCTTATAGTGTTTTTCAGCCATGATCTACATCTAGGATGGCAATCGGGCGCGACGGGTATGGGTAGTGCTCGCCCATACCCGTACCCGTGACCTCGATTTATGCCCACGGGTATACCCGCGAAAGACGACGGGCGAAAAATCTCGCCCATACCCGTCGCCCACGGGTATCCGTCGCCCGTGGGCATACCCGTTTACCCGCATGACAGATATGATCAAAATAAGTCTATACATGACAGACATTACATGTTTCCATCCCATTACATGACAGATGGAACTTTTTCCAAATTAATACTACCACAGAATCACAACTAGCAACACGTAATACTTTTTTAAGGTGTTCTTGTTTGTTGGACGAAAAAGCTCTTCTGGACACATAACATGCCTAACAATATCATACAATACATTATGGATCTTTGACTAATTATGGGTTTCAGAGTATGCCTGTAGATGATATCTGTCAAACATTGGCCACAAACGAGCAAGCGTTGTCCTGAAACAATATCTAGCTCCTACCTATCTGACCTCAATTCAAGCAATGGAATATTATTATGTGAATGCTGCTGCTGCTAGTCAGATAACGAACTTCATAGTAGTACCAAAACCAAATTTAGATAAGCAAGAAACTTAATTGTTTTACTGAAAATCCTATGTCCACATGAAAAGTTACATGGTCCAATGTACTAATCAGTGAGAAGGCCTAGCGAATCAAAGAGAGAGGAGCAGGCTGGGAGGGAGGGAAGGAAGGGTACCGGCGACCGTCCTCGTCGTCGGAGTGGTCGGCCGCGTCCCGCTCGAAGCTCCGACCGCCGCACCTCGTCGGGCGCCTTCCTCTTCTCTCCAACGGCCGGCGGCACGGGCTCCTCGGAGGCGCCGAATCTCGCTCGTGGCGGCCTCGACCTCGTCCCGCTTCCTTTGCGCCATGCCCTCCTGCGCTTCTTCACGGTCGGCGCGTGGGCGTCGGGGTTGGGGTGCTGCGGAGGGCTGGCGGTGGCGGTAGGGCGGGAGGAGGCGGCTCGATCCGGAGGATGGTGGCGGCCAGCGGCGGCTCGATCCGGAGGACGGCGGCAGCCAGGCGGCGGCTTGATCTAGAGGACGGCGACGGGTGGGAGCGGCGGCGGGGCGGCGGCTCGATCTGGAGGACGGTGGCGGGATCCAGCGTCTCGGGCCGAGAGGGGAGGAGACGAGGGTGATTGGGTGTGGGGAGGAACGAGTCGAATGAGTTGAATGGGTGGGCGGCGGCTGGACTCGGGAGTTGAGTGGAGTGACTGAGTCAGAGAGTTAGGGTTAGGGTTTACATTTTATACCCGACTCCATTAGGGTATTTACCCACTGGTATACGGGTAAATGGGTACAATTGCCATCCCTATCTACATCGAGCACTACCTCAAACTGCTTTTGGTTTCTGTCTTCTGGTTTTCAGAAGGGAAAAGCCATTTGAAATGCTTTGGTTTTCATTACTTTTTATTTTATTTATCTTTTTTCCTTTCTTCATAGCATTGCTTGTGGATATGTGGATATATAATGGTGTTTTTTTCTTTATTTTTTAATTGAATGTCTTGAAAAGTAGTAATCGATATAGTACTATTTTAACCAAAAACCATCGGCCCATCAGAAAAGGCCGAAGTGAACATAGCCTTATGGTGTGTTTGGTTGGTGCTCAAACTAACTTTGCCATAAATTTGGCTAACCCCAATATTTTGGCATTTGTTTGGATAGTTGACAAATTTTTGACAAGCCAATAGCTCTATATATATAGTGATTTCCTATTTTCTGACCAATTTTTGCTCAAAATATGTTAGCCCGTCACGGACAATATAAAAAATACGAAAAAAGAAGAAAAACCCTAAAAACAGAAGAAAAATAAATTTAAGAAAATAGAAATCAAAAGAAAAAAACTAAAGCCTAAACCAGCGGTCCAGACAGACAGCAGTCGGTAGTTGATGTTAGCTTCTCGCAAACAGATGCTCTTGTTCGTTAGATTGGCGCGCTCCCGAGTTCCACCGTACAATTGAATGCTAACCCGTTGCTCTTGTAGGGATTGGTGAGACGAGACGGGAGAGACGACTTCTCTACCAGTAGGGATGGCAATTGTGCTCGTTTACCCGTGTACCCGTGGGTAAATACCCTAATGGAGCCGGGTATGGGATGTATTCTTTACCCACGGTATGAAAATGGGGAAATCTCTACCCATCGGTAAACGGCACGGTATGGGTTAGCTCTACCTGCACTCTGCCTCGCTCGCTTACCCGTGAAATAGACCGACAGTGGGCCATCCTAAAACAAGAAACCCTAAGTCTCCCGTCATGCAGATATTTCTTCGCCCGCCCAACTCGGTCCTCTCGCGTCTCCTCCCCTCTCGCATCTCCGCCTTCTCTCGCACTCCTCCCCTTCATCCGCCGCCTCACCCACCCGGCCACGGCCTCCTCCTCCTCCCCCTGATCCGCCCATTCCGCCCCTCTCGCACTCTCACAGAGTCTCGCTCATCCGCCGCCTCCGTCGGTCCTCCCCACCCCCATCGGGCGGATCCGCTCCACCCCGCTCGCACTCTCGCTTCATCCGCCTCCTCCGCCCCACCCCCCCGCCGGCCTCCTCCTCCTCCTTCATCCTCCTCCGCCCCCCCGCCTCCTCCTCCAAACCCTAACACTCCTCATGGACCTCGAGCCCAAGACCATGGAATCGGTGCGCTCTGCCCCTACTGCCACATCTTTCGCCCGACAACCGTCTTGGCCCGGTCCAAGACTGGCAACAACTGGGTAAGCATCTTCTTTTCGATCTAACTTGGTTCTTTGGGTCTTCTTCCACCTCTTGGCTCTTCGGGTTGTGTGGAGGTGTGAGGCTTCGGCTCCATCTCCGATTGAGGCCTTGCCTTGGTTCTGTCACGAACCCTAGTTTGGGTGAGAGAAGGACTTGAAGGCGGAGGCCTACCGAGAGGAAGGACTAAGCAATGACGGCTTCACAGATTGTGCGGCACTTCCCGATCCTTCGACTCGGTAGTAGTAAATTGAGGTTGGAGAAGGGCTTTGTATCTCTTGTTCTTGGTGATTTGAATATCACCGATCCCGTGAGTGATTTTGCCATTCTTTGTGCAATCTCTGTGGGCTGTGCTTGTTTGTTGGTCATTCGGCACTGGGGGACATAGATTATTGTTGTTCTCAGATTATTGCTGTTTTATATACTGATTGCATATCATTCTGGACAAGTTATACATTGAATTATTGAGCAAATAATAACTTGTAGGTGATCGCTTTTGGTTACTACTCGTCGAATATATACATGCTAGATATAACTGCTTTGGGATTTTAAAGATTGATTCTAGAGCTCAAAAGACTGAATTCATTTTTTGGTATAATCAATATACCAAAAAATAATTATTGAGCAAATTGTTGACCACCCAGCGGGTCGGACCGATTGCTGTCTAAATTGTATACAACATGCCAATTCAACATGAATACATTGATTGTTATAACAATTTTGCTGGTTGTTGAATGGGTGAATTTGTGATGCATGGGTGATGTTTGAATGTGATGTACTTAGTTCGCGGTTAAACGGGTATGCCATGGCGACGGTACCATGAGCGGCGGGTATGGGCGAGGTTTTTACCCGTGGTCCTTCGGGTATGCCCGTGGGCGTAAAAGGGTCATGGTGCGGGTATGGGCGAGCACTACCCGTACCGCGTGTCTGATTGCCATCCCTATCTACCAGTATACTACATGCTTACATCAGTATACTCCGTAATAGAGCCAAGATAGCATCCACTTGTCGGAGAAGAAGCTCTTGTGATGCCTCCATTTTTCTTTGGTTCAACGTGGCAAGCGACCTCCCCCGTATCGACTTAACTAAGGGTATTTTCATATTTACTTTTGACTTTATCCTATGAACACTCAGGAGTGGATCCACATTTATCCAAGGGGCACAGGCCCCTAGGCCGATTTTAATTTTTACTGCTTAAAATTTAAGTTTACATAATGTATCCTCACATATTAAAAAATAATATCCCTACATGTCAAGAATTATATATATCTAAAAGAAGTAAGACTTAAATATGTTGACAAACAGGGGAAGAAAAGAAAAGAAAAATACGTTGAACGTTGACAAAATAAGACACTCCTAAAAATACATGTAAATTGAAGTTGGCATGATATAACATATCAACCGATCATGTAAAATGAATAAAATAACATGCGCTACTTGAACTGATCGAGCATGGGCCACCAACCGGTCCAGCCCTAAGGCAATGCCTACCCAAGGCTTAAGCCAGCACCAGCCCTAAACCAACCAAGTAGCCAAATGCCAGGTCCAAAGAATGCTTTACCCACCTTCTCTTGTTCCCCATGTGGCACACCACGTACGCAACATTTCGTCTACAACAACAACGGGCCGGCACTGGAGTTGACGTTGTTCGGGAGCACGTCGGTCACTTCTCGCCTGTGCTTGCGTGTGTCAGATGGTATAGTTAGATTTCTCGCTGTATTAATCTCACTACGCGTGCATGCAAATAGAATAAATCTTATTGTATGTGTGTTGTATGCAGTATGGCCAACGATCACGGCAATAGGTGAGGTCGTCCACTCGTCTGTCTCGTCCTGACTTCTTGCTTTCAAAGTCCAAATGTTCAATGGTCTTCATAGCTAACGAAGTAACGATCAGCCGACCAAAATAGGTTTTAAATTTTGTGATTTAGATTTTAGGGTTTCAATTCTATGATCTATTAAAATATATGTGGGCCAGGACTTTAATATTAGAATGCCCTATTTTGTTTTTTTGCAATAATTGAATTAGGAAATTTTTCAATGTGTTTCAGTATCTAATTTTGTGCGTTCTAACTTTCAATAATTATTATCTCCCCATGGCAGGTAGTCCGTAGTCATGGAGCGATTTCTAAAAAGAAAAGCACCAGGTTGAAATACAAATGCTAGGAATACAGAAAGTCCAGAAATCAATTGGAAAGAGCTGATTCGGTTTGATCTAGGGAAAAAACAAAATGATAGATGATTATCTCCCCAATTAGAAAGATATGGTAAGAAGAAAGTACTTGGATAATGGATTTTGCCAACTTCGCACATATGATTTTTCATATACAACGTTTGGGAAGAAAAAAGAAGATTTAACCACATATGGTTTGATCAGTATTCCAGTTGACTTAAGTATTGCGAGTCCAAAGATATAAAATTTAGAACGCATTACTCTCTACTACATTATCTATAGATGTGTCAATAAGTAGACGCATAGAGCATAAGGCCCCCGCATAATTTTTGTTATAGATCTACCACTGTGAACAGTAACAGTTTGTAAAGAAATTTATAGATAGAGACACTTACATGCGATTTTGACTGATATAAATGAAGTTATTACAGTGTGTACTACAATCGACTAGTAGATCCCGATTTAAAAATACTCTGTTTAAAAATTACATAGAAAAAATATTTAGTATAAAAACAGATTTAGAAACCAACACACGGGTCGATGCCTGGCCACCCTGACCTGCAACGCCCACCTGCGCCTTCGCTTTCCGTTCTACTTTACTTTTACGGGCAAGCGTAAGGAGTTGGCCGCACGGAATCAAAGTTACTTTTGGCACTGTTTCTCACCGTATTTACAAAAAAAAACAATATAGCAACCGTATTGATAAAAATATTGATTTTACCGTCCGGCGGCCGGACTTTTTACCCAACCGACTTACAAAAAAAAACTTGTTTAACTCAGGTTTAACTAATTGCTAACTGTAGTATACTCTAATTATTGTTCATCCGAGTAGTCAATTTTATCTTGGTTTTAAGCCATTTAACTCCAGGCTTGATCCAACTCAAAACCACCATCTAGTTTCAACTAGTAACCTCAACTGTCAGTAGAAAAACAGGTCAGTTGGTCCATGCATGCATATCAAGTTTACTCTGTGCTTCAGCCTTCAGGTATAAGTCGGCGGCCATTTATGATTAGAAAATGAATAAGTGCCGACAGATATTAACTCTTGAAACGGCAGCGTCATCTTTCATTCATGGTAACTATTGTAGCATCTCGCACGATGACAGAAGAATCTAAAACAGTGAGAGACGAAACCAAATAAGGAACAGAGCAGAAGCAATCCCAGTAATCTATGGCATGTTCTTGTTGGTCTTGCCGTATAGTTTATGACTATAATTTATAATTTTTATTTTAAATACAAGAACTTGTACGAATAAACTAAAAATTGGTAGATTGTTTTTAAAAAATTATTTGAACAAGCTGTTTTGAAATAGTAACGATAAAATTATTTTATTTATTTATGTGAGAGAAGTTATAAGCTATAAAGCGGAAAGAACCGATACGCTGGAAAGGGAAGTCAGGAGGCAAGCATATATATCTATATATGGAAGGGAAGTCAGGGAGCCAAGCAGCAGCGCGACACAGACACAGCAAAAGCACCTTCGAATCGAACCTTTCCTCGTCTCTGCAGTTTCCACTCACACCAACACACGCAGATTTGAGATTCCTCTCCGTTTTGTTGTTCTTGCCGCCCGTTGCCGCCGCCGCCTCTGTCTCGGGCTCGCCCAAGAATAATAGGGAAAGGGAAGGGATTGGCATGGCCATCCCGCTGCAGGCGAAAGCGCTGCACCAGCAGCAAGAGGGCAGCAGGGGCGCCCTGGACAAGGACGACGACCAGCCGTCGGCGGCGTCCGAGCTGCGGGAGCTGTGGGCCATGGCCGCGCCGATCACGGCTCTCAACTGCGTCGTCTACCTGCGGGCGATGGTCTCCGTGCTCTGCCTCGGCCGCCTCGGCCCGCTCGACCTCGCCGGCGGCGCGCTCGCCATCGGCCTCACCAACATCACCGGCCACAGCGTGCTCTTCGGCCTCGCCTCCGGCCTCGAGCCGCTCTGCGCGCAGGCCTTCGGTTCCCGCAACTACGACCTCCTCACCCTCTCCCTGCAGCGCGCCTTCCTGCTGCTGCCTCGCCGCCGTGCCAATCGCGCTGCTCTGGCTGCACGTCGGCCCCATCCTCGTCGCGCTCGGCCAGGACCCCACCATCTCCGCCGCCGCCGCCGCGTACGCCGCCTACGCGCTCCCGGACCTGGCCGCCAGCGCCGTGCTCCAGCCGCTGAGGGTGTACCTCCGCTCGCAGGGCATCACCAAGCCCATGGCCGCCTGCTCCGCCGTCGCCGTCGCGCTGCACGTCCCGCTCAACGTGCTGCTCGTCTTCGGCCTCGGCTTCGGCGTGCGCGGCGTCGCGGCCGCGCAGGCGCTCACCAACATGAACATGGTGCTGTTCCTGCTCGCCTACATCTGGTGGGCGCGCGCCTGCGAGGCCACGTGGAAGGGCTGGGCGCGCCCCTCGGAGGTGGCCGGCGGGGTGGCCGGGCTCGTCCGCCTCGCCGTGCCGAGCTGCGTCGGCGTCTGCCTCGAGTGGTGGTGGTACGAGGTGGTCACCGTGCTCGCAGGGTACCTGCCGGACCCTGCCGCCGCCGTCGGCGCCGCCGGCGTGCTCATCCAGACCACCAGCCTCATGTACACCGTGCCCATGGCGCTCGCGGCCTGTGTATCGACTCGGGTAAGCACTGCACCCAGCGTACCCTACCCTGCATCAAGATTCGTGAAATGAAAACTAATCCTCCATACCACAAGCACTCTCAATTCTGAGTTCGACATCTGTGCACCGGAATACAAATATTTGACATATTTTTTTTAAAAAAATGAAGAAAAGCCTTTCGATTCGTGTCGATCCAACATTCCAACTGCTGCTGTGATGTTAGGTTGTTATTATTCTTCGAAGAAAAATCAGAGAGGAGTTCGTTTGTGAGCGTCGCCGTGTCACGTTACTTGTGCCGAGCTAGCCGTGTTGCTCACACGTTCCCAGCTGATCCTCTCTTCTCCTCCTTCTCTTTGTTTTGATGCCGACAGATATATGCTCCATTGGTCTTTCCTATTTCTCAGAGCATATGAACTTGTAAAAACTTCTCTTTTTTTTAAAGGGAAAACCGGTGAAACAACTGAATTCAGCACATTCTCCGCTTCCTCGGATTCCTTTCGAGTACTAATACTAGTTTTAGGGACCATGGTGTACCATTCTTCTTTTCTGTGCCACATCATGCGCCGCTACCACGTCATACTTCTTTCATGCATGCTTACCTGCCTACATATTTTCTCATTTTTTTATACAAAGAAAAAGAAAAGGAGTGTGTTTTTGAGCTTGAGGCTAAAAGATTGAATTTGTCCCCTATTTCTTTGGGTGGCATATTATAATTCACCTTTTTGTAATCTTGGATATATTAACTATTTTTAAATAGCATTTTTGAGCAATAACAGAAATATCTTATTGAGATAGACAAGGGTTTGCTTGATAGTGAGATGTTGCAATTCGATAACGCCAAAATTGGTTATTGCTCGACATGGATGGACAACGCAAGGTTATGTCAATACGGTAATTATTCCAGATTACTATGAATTCCTGTGTCACACCATGACACCAATGCGCGGCCTTCTCAGGACCAAAACAAAACACGCAAAGAAGGTCCATTCGGCTTGATGGCTTTTAGTTATGACGGATAATTTTTGAGTTTTGACTATATTTTTGGAATGTCAGACGATAAAGATGTTGATGAGGGCGATATATATGGTTTTAGACGAAGACGTTGATGAGGGCGACGCATATGATTTTTGACTTTTATTTTAATTTTCAGAGAAAATCAAAGATAAATGCTAAAAAAAGCTAAAAAACGGTGTTCCTTCTTTGGTGATTCTAGTTTTACTCCATGTGTGAAAAGTTGATTTTACAGCTGAGAAACGACAAAAGTACGTAGGTTCTGTTTCTTTCCATTGGTGGTTGGTCTTCTCATGTCACTATGTCAGCACAGTGTACAGCAGTGTCTTCCATTAATGGCACGAAGCGCGCAGCAGAAGTTATCCGGCCATGTCTTTGCTTGCATTGCCATTATTGCAGCACACTGTTCTGTTTTTCTGTTCTCAATTTCGTCCTATAAAAAGACAAGATTTACACACCACCTTTTACGTATATTTATAATTGTTACTGTTGTGTTGCATTCAATAGTATATATATATATATATATATATATATATATATATATATATATATATATATATATATATATATATTTATAATTAGTATTGTAATCAACAGGTGGGCAATGAGCTGGGCGCCGGTAAGCCGAGGCGGGCGCGGATGGCAGCGATGGTGGCGCTCGGGTGCGCGCTGGTGATCGCCGTGATCCACGTGGGCTGGACGGTGGCGTTCAATAGGGAGTGGGTGCAGCTGTTCACGAGGGAGGCGTCGGTGGTACAGCTGGCCTCGGCGGCGATGCCGATCTTGGGGCTGTGCGAGCTGGGCAACTGCCCACAGACGACGGGGTGCGGCGTGCTACGTGGCACGGCGAGACCGTCCATCGGCGCGCGCATCAACCTGCTCTCCTTCTACCTGGTCGGCACGCCGGTCGCGGTCACCCTGGCGTTCGGCGCACGGGTAGGGTTCGAGGGCCTCTGGTATGGCCTGCTCTCGGCGCAGGTCGCTTGCGTCGTGCTCGTGCTCCTCGCCGTCGTGTGCCGCACCGACTGGCACGTCGAGGCGCTGCGCGCCAAGAAGCTGACCAGCCTGGAGATCACCACTGTCACCGACGAAGAGAGCAAGCGGCTTGTCGTCGTTGACAACGGTGCGGAGGCCGACGTGGTATAGGTAGGTATCGCAACGGATTTTATTGGCTTTTTGCTAGCTAGCTTTTGTGTGATCGACACCCCGGGGCTGTGAAGCTATGCGTTGCTAAGCCAAGCTAGCTGCTCGTCGTAGCTAGCCTAGCTAGCGGTGGTGGAGTCGCAACTAAGTTACTTCTCTCAAGTGGTGTGTTGCACTGAAGGTGGTTGGTGCTTGGAATATGTCCTAGCTTGGGTAGCTAGTGATCGATAATCAGAATTCATCAGAAGCTGCATGCACTTGGGACTTGGGAGTGTTTTTTTCGTTCTTTTGATTTTTCGGGATCGATGGTTCTGCATGCCGTCAAGTAACATTGCTTTGTGCTGCACTGTGGAGTCAGTGCTAATACTACTGGAGTTGTATTAGTTACATGTGTTGGAAATGTGGGCAATATTTTAATTCTAAGTTTTAGTAGGAGACAAATACAATACACTAGTGATGCAAAACTCACAACTAACGCAGAGCTACTCAACATACTTCAGATTATACTCAATAAAACACAAGAACTAAATCGAACATGCGCATCGAACGACTTACTTGTTAGTCCGAGGTAAACAGAAGCCGCAGCAGCTTGACGCAGGCGTAACGTAGATGATGCAAGGTGACGGCGGTCAGCAGATCGCCGCCGAAACCTTATTGCCGCCCGTGCGGTACTCTCTGCGGCAACGGTTCGGAGATAGCCGCCCCTCCTTCCGTGTGCACGCGGAAGAAAGGTCGACGTGGTTCGACGACGACAGCACCACAAAGACAAAATTGCGGGGAGAAAGGAAAAGGAGGCATGCACTGCATCTCTTCTCCCGGACGCCTCTGTGCCCTTTTAAGGCGCCGCAGCTTATTCACTAGTAACTGCTGCGTTTTAAATAGAATTATGCACTGGTAACTGATGAATTAAGCAGTGTAAATTCCCTTGTAACTGCCTTATTCAAACGTTTGAATCTCATTCAAACAGAGTAATGTATGGTTCAAAAAATAGAGATGGACTTGGTCCGCCAAGTGGCGCGCCACGCCACGGCGACGGTCGCGTCGTCGCAAGTCACAAGTCACGCGATTTTCACGCGAAAATACAGCAGACATCTGCAAGGCAGCAAGCGTGCGCGTGTGTGACTACACAGAACCCTCCACATACCATCTCTATCCATATTCAAGGAGTGGAGAGGACTCCACCTTATAAATTGGTTTTCCTCTCTTTTCCTTAGCAATATGGTACTAAACAAAGCATGCTTTGGAATTAAGGAAATAGGCCATTAAATGGGCCACATCCTAACAATCCCCCACCAATTCCAAAGCAAGAAGTAAACAGATGATAAAGATATTGTGCTGCAGTACTGTTAATATACTAGTCTTTTAGTGTAAGTCCCGTACGGGTTGAACTTACACCTAGAATGACAAGATTCATCTTCTCACGGTGATGAATGGACTATGCCTTGAATTCACATTTTCGTGATCGATTTCACTTGAAATTTCAACTAGTACTAGGCTGTCAAGGAACCACGCCTAAACGGAGCGTTATATGGTCATGCTCCCTTATCTGCTCATGAGCTTTCTAGAGAATGCCCCGCCTCGTGAACTGCGACCACACGCTTAAGCTCAAGTAGGTGTATTCTTTCTAGGTATCCTGCAGCTAATACCTTTTCCTCATTTGGACAATGAATACATTAAGGCTTTATGCCAACCTTCCTAGCAATGAAAGTACATTGTTTATTAGGACATGGGTAAAATAAATATGTACTCTTGTTACAACATCAATTTGTTTTTCCCATTGCCTACGCCACGGATCTCCGATCAAGAAGGTATGGGTTACCATTGTGATGTAACTTAAATGGGCCTCATACCCATGTCCATAGATGCAACAGAAATCGCTTTCCGTGCTAACCCCTTTGTAAAAGGGTCGCGATTTTCTCGGTGAATATAATTCACAAAGAATCACTCCGAGTTTCTCGCTTTCGGACGATTTAAGCCTCACGCTCACATGTCTAGAGGACTTCATATTATCTTTTGTACTTGTGACTTTGGCCAACACTGCTTGATTATCACAAGACATCGATTGCGGTATTGGTTTCTCAACCAATGGCAAGTCCAATAGAAGCTCTCTCACCATTCACCTCAACTGTGGTCGTGTCAAGTGCTACAAGTTCGCCCATGGTTGACCTCGTCAATATGGTCTGTTTGCAAGACCTCCATGAAACTGCAGCACCAGCTAAAGTGAATACATAACCACTTGTAGCTTTGATCTCATCCGCATCAGAGATCCAATTAGAGTCACTATATCCTTCTAATACAGAAGGATGTCCAGTATAATGTATTCCAAAAGATGTTGTGCCTCTCAAGTAGCGCAACACTCTTTCAAGTGCCTCCCAGTGATCATCTCCTGGGTTAGAAGTAAACCGACTTAATTTGCTCACAAAGAAATGAAATGTCGTGTCTTGTGGCACCACTAAATACATTAGTGACCCAATAATTTGTGAATATCTTAATTGATCTTTTCCTAACCCATGGTTCTTTCAAGCTTAATGCTCGCATCATAGGGTGTTGGAGAAACTTTACAATTTTCAAAGCCGAACCGGCTCAATATTTTCTCAAAGATAATGGGATTGATTCAAAGTGATCCCATCCTTGCTTTTGATCAATTTAATATTCAGAATAACATCTGCCTCTCCCAAGTCTTTCATATCAAAACACCGAGATAAGAAAGATTTGACCTCGTCAATTACGGCAGTGTTTGTTCCAAATATAAGTATGTCATCTACATACAGACATAAGATAACTCCTTGACCCCACCATAACGATAATACACACATTTATCCGCTTCATTCACAACAAAGCTGGGATGTTAAAGTTTTGTCAAACTTCTCGTGCCATTGTTTAGGTGCTTGTTTTAGGCCATACAAAGATTTCAATAATCTACATACCTTATTTTCCGTCCAGAATCACAAAACCATCAGTCGATCCATATAGATCTCTTCCTCCAACTCTCCATTAAGAAAAGCGTCTTCACATCCATTTGATGAACATGTAGACCATAGGAAGATGCTAACGCTAGGAGCACTCTGATGGTAGTTAGTCTAGCGACAGGAGAATAGGTATCAAAGAAATCTTCTCCTCTTTCGGTGTAACCCTTGGCCACAAGTCTTGCCTTGTATTTCTCAATAGTTCCATCAGGCCTTAATTTCTTTTTAAAGACCCACTTACATCCTACAGGTTTACACCCGATAGGACGATCTGTGATCTCCCAAGTCCCATTAGCCATGATAGAGTCCATCTCGCTACGGACTGCCTCTTTCCAATACTCAGCATCAGGAGATGCATAAGCATCTGAAAGAGTCTTTGGCACATCATCCACGAGGTATACAATAAAGTTGTCACCAAAGGTTTTCTCAACCCTTTGTCTCTTGCTCTGCGAGGAGCTTCATGACTATATTGTTATCCTCCTCGTGAATATCACAAATTGGTTCGAAAATGGTGGGAAGTTCGAAGTTTGATTATTGTCACTTTCAATATTATCAGAATGAACATTCTCTGTTCGTGAAGTACTGCCTGCTGTTCTCATAGGAAAGATATTCTCAAAGAATGAAGCATCTCTAGACTCCATTATTGTATTAGCAATAATCTCAGGAGTTTCTGATTTAACTACTAAAAATCTATAGGCCGTGCTATTTTGAGCATATCCTAGAAAAATGCAATCGACTGTTTTTGGTCCAAGTTTTCTCTTTTTCGCAATGGTATATTGACTTTTGCCAAACACCCCAAGTTCGCAGAAAATTAACATTAGGTTTTCTCCTTCCATCCCTCATACGGAGTAATCTCACTCTTTTAGTGATTACTCTGCTTAGGACGAAAGTTGTTGTAGAATAGCTTCCCCACCACGCCTTAGGCATACCCCACTCTCTAACATGGCATTAACCAAATCTGTTAGTGTCCGGTTTTCCTCTCGCCTACCCCGCTTGATTGGGGCGAATAAGGTGGTGTAAATTCGTGAACTATTCCATGCTCGTAATGCAATTGGGAGAATTCATGAGAGACATACTCTCCTCCACGATCGACCTCAATCTTTTATTTTCTTTTCTAGTTGGTTCTCAACCTCGGCCTTATAAGTTTTAAAGTAATTTAAAGCTTCATCCTTAGTTTTCAAAAATACACATAGCAAGAGCGTGTTGCATCATCAATAAAAGTTAGAAAATATCTTTTGCCTCCTTTTGTCAATAATCCATTCATTTCACACAAATCTGAATGAATAAGGTCTAAAGGTGCCAAGTTCTTTTCATCCTCTAATCTCTTAAAGGGTTTTCGAGGTTGCTTTGCTTGCACACATGACCTGCACTTTGACCCTTTGACAATTTCACATTTTGAATTAAATCTAACTGGACATTCTAGCAATACTATCAAAGCCAATATGATGTAAACGAGAATGCCAAATATTTGCCTCACATTTATTTAAACCAGTTGCAATATTCAGATTATAGCAAGACTCTAAAATACTTAGGCGGAACAAGCCTCCGCTCTCATAGCCTTTACCAACAAACTTTCCGAACTTAGACATTACAATTTTATTTGACTCAAAAACTAGCTTATAGCCATCCCTACATAGGAGAGAACCACTAGCAAGGTTCTTCTTTATTGTGGGAACATGTCGCACGTTCTTCAAGTGGATGGTCTTCCCAAGTAAACTTCGATCCACCGTGCCAACACCAAGAATGTAGCATGCGACCCGCTTCCCATTAGGATGGAGGAAGCCCTGCGCTCGATAAGAAGAAAACAAGGAAATATCGAACATACGTGAACATTAGCACCGTATCAATCCACCACTCAAGAGATTGACATGCTAAAAGACAACAGTGGATTACCATACCTCCTCAAGTCGAGGCCTCGCTTATGATCACGTTAATGACCTTCTTCTTTGGTCGTTCACCATCTCGATTTTGCGAAGCGGCAGGTCCTTCGCCATATGACCGCTCTTTTCCGCACACAAAGCGGTGATGTCCTTCAAATCCTTTTTCTCGGTTTTCTTCTTAAAGCTAGTTGTCTTGTTCGGTTTGTTGGATTTGTATTTTAGCAACAATCCTTTTCTCGTATGATGTTTGCATTGTTCGGGCGGATGTGCTAGGTGCATCTTTGCTCTTGCTTTTCTTCCACATCAAGGGTCGCAATGAGATCCTCAACAAATCTCTTCCTCTTATGTTTTAAGCTAGTAGCAAAATCCCGCCAAGAGGCGGGGAGTTTAGCAACGATGCCCGCACCACAAACTTTGGAGGCAACGCACGACCTAAGTCGCAATCTCACCGACTAGTAGTCGGAGATCATGAGCTTGTCCAACTACGGACTTACCCTCATCCATGCTAAAGTCGAAAATTGCTCACATATGTAGAGCCAACGACCGCCTCGCCTCTGCATATTTGTTCTCTAGTGCATCCCACAACTCGTGGCGGACTTGAAGTCCATGTACACATCATAGAGCGATCCGCTGTATCAGTCGAATGCGACCAAGGGCGATTGTTCGCATTATCAAACTGCATGGTCTGCTCAATCGTAAATGGATACTGCGGGTGAATAACCCACCACAGCCCCAAAGACATGAGCCAAAACTTGGCTCTAGTCTGCCATCTACGAAAGTTCTGACCAGAAAACCTCTCAGGTTTCATCGCATCAGAAGCATTAGCCATTTCTGTATTGCAACAAAATTCACAATAAGGTTTCTGGATTGTTGGAAATGTGGGCAATATTTTAATTCCAAGTTTTAGTAGGAGACAAATACAATACACTAGTGATGCAAAACTCACAACTAACAGCAGGCTACTCAACATACTTCAGATTATACTCAATAAAACACAGTAACTAAATCGAACATGCGCACGAACGACTTACTTGTTAGTCTGAGGTAAAACAGGAAGCCGCGCAGGCTTGACGCAGTGCAGAACGTAGATGATGCAGTGCAGCGAGCGGTCGCGCAGATGCGCTGCCCAGAAACCTTATTGCCGCCCCGTGCAGGTACTCTCTGCGGCAACGGTTCGGAGATAGCCGCCCCTTCCTTCCGTGTGCACGGAAGAAAGGTCGACGTGGTTCGACGCAAGACAGACCACAAAGACAAAATTGCGGGAGAAAGGAAAAGGAGGCTGCACTGCATCTTCTCCCGGACGCCTCCAGCCCTTTTAAGGGCGCCGCAGTTATTCACTAGTAACCGCTGCTTTTAAATGCAATTATGCACCGTAATCGATGAATTAAGCAAGTAAATTCCTTGTAATCGCTTTATTCAAACGTTTGAATCTCATTCAAACAGAGTAATGTATGGTTCAAGAAAATAGAGATGGACTTGGTCTCGCCAAGTGGCGCGCCACGTCACGGCGCGATCGCGGCGTCGCAAGTCACAAGTCACGCGATTTTCACGCGAAAATACAGCATATCTGTGGCATGCAAGCGTGCGGCGTGTGTGACTACACAGAACCCTCCACATACCATCTCTATCCATATTCAAGGAGTGGAGAGGACTCCACCTTATAAATTGGTTTTCCTCTCTTTTCCTTAGCAATATGGTACTAAACAAAGCATGCTTTGGAATTAAGGAAATAGGCCATTAAATGGGCCACATCCTAACAACATGTTTGCATGAAAGGGACTGATGCCAGAGGCCATCAGTGTCTCCATTGGATTCTGTTTTCTGGTATTAGTCAGTCGTGTATATATATATGGCCTGTTCTTTTTAGCTGCGGTTTTTGGCTGAAATTTTTGAATTCATGAGTTGGTTGTTTACGGTATAGATTACGGAGAGACATATACTTGCTTACGATTTTGGCTGGTACAAATGTTGGGTTTTTAACGTGTAGATCGTTTAACTTGTAGACCCCGTCTTAAGAAAATACTCCGTTTGAAAGTTAGGTACTGTAGCAAAAGCTAAAAGCCGCTGACTTGTGAGGTAAAGAACATGCCCTAGCTTTACGAAAAGCAGCTTTCTAATATTCTCCCTTTTTGGAGGACAATAAAAAAAAAGAGGACTAGCGCATAGTATATTGTTAAAAAAGGTTTCTAATGGTATAGATAAGTTTCATCTAAGTTTTATGAGTTTCGTAAGATTTCGTAGAGTTTCGAATATGCTTCACAAAATTTAGTTAACTTAGTCATAAAACCTTTTGAATTTTTATAAAATTTAATGGAATACCATAAAATTTAGTCAAGAAACTCTATAAAACTTAGTCTTGAAACCTCATAAAACTTAATGAAACGCTATGAATTTAGCCATGAAACCTCATAAATTTTAGAGTTAACTTCATAAATCTACTAAAAGTTGCATGCAGCGTAGGGCTCTGACTTCAATTTTGGAGTTCAATTTTGGAGCTGCCGGCTGGCAGTCGTTCACAACTAGCTCGGCCTCCGTCGTTGGTGCTTTGACTAGCAGTTGCATGCAGCGAAGGGCTCTTACTTCTCCTCGTGTGTGTCGTGAGTCCATCAACTGGCTGCTTGCCAACTAGCACTAGATAGGAGACGCGATGAATTGGATTTGATTAATCCACCAACGTGTCCACGTCTTCGTTACGTGTGCCTGCGAGGCTGTGTTTAATATGGCTTAAGCTTATGGTTTAAACTTATTTTTGTACTATTCATAATTTCATTTTTTTTTCTGAATTTTTGACTTTTTTTTAGCTTTTTTGTCGGTTCTTTTTTTTCTCGTATTCATTTGCGTTGTCTGTGATAGGCTAACATATTTTTTATATTTTTTTATTTTTTTAAATTTAATTATATTAAATAAGCCTCTATCAGCTACATTATTTTTTCAGCCAACTACAATATTTTCAGCCATAAGTTTTCAGCTTTCAACCGAACCAATCACCACCTCAGAGCCTTGAGCGACCGAGTGCTCACAAGGCGTGTGCTTGCTTGCTCGGTTACCAGTCCACATCTGGCGCTGGCGTCCTCATGCTGGTGGCTGACGGAAGCAAGCGCGCATGTATGTATATATGGCCAGGATTCAGAGGACCATTGATATGCCATTGCAAGCTTAGGCCTGTGTAGCACCTCACATAGCCATGCGGAATACTACTATGGTACGTAGTGAAGAATAATAATAAAAACAATAATAAAAATCACGAGAAAGATTGAAACTTTAAAAGGTAATTTATTAAAGAATCAACAGAGACTGAAATAAATGTTGAACATGGAATCGGTTCACTTCTAACCAATTAAAGAACAAATAAAATAACAAATAGTGGTAAACCACGATGCTGAAAACTCGAGTGCTTCCACTCACCCATGATACTACCACTCCACTAGACTTTTACCTGCGAATGGGAAGAGCAAGTGTGAGAATTAGAAATCTCAGTAAGTACCCAATAACGTCACAATTCAGTGAGTAAAGGACAGATAATACAAACAAGATATGTAAAAATAAGCAAAGCAAGCAAGCAAACAATTAATACAAATTATGTGTAATAAAGTTAGATTATCAAAAACACTGATACATATTATAGATAGAGATCACAGGATCAGACAGCACAACTAGTGGAAAAGTAAGTACTCCTGGATCGCAATCTTCTTCCATAGCCAATGAGCCGCATGCAATTAATGCTCAAATCGAACATCCACAGACTGGATGGGTTTACCGATTTTAAAAATGCTCAAGACTGCACCTTTTTGCGCATGCTGCCACATCACATGCTAACTGGCTGACAGAACGAAAAAAAAAGGCGGTGCCGATCAGGTTTGCTGCTTGGGGTAAAAAGGAAAATCGCATCTCTCTCTTTTTTTCGTGCCTAGTGCACTGCTACATAAAATCAAGATTCATTTGTGACAGGAAATAAAAACCACAGGTATAG
This sequence comes from Bonia amplexicaulis, assembly GCA_036346245.1. Classification (NCBI taxonomy): domain Eukaryota; kingdom Viridiplantae; phylum Streptophyta; class Magnoliopsida; order Poales; family Poaceae; genus Bonia; species Bonia amplexicaulis. The sequence goes on along the minus strand of CM070743.1, from coordinate 761,597 downwards.
GTAAATGAAAAGGACAAAGAAATTGTAGAAAAAAGGGGAAGCAGGCATGCCTAGCTAGCTCTTTCAGAAGAAACTACTAGAAGTGTAGAGCTACATGCATGTCCACTTATTTTACTTTGTTGATGATGAAAAAGCAAGGCTATATATATACTGTGAGATATTTGAGGACAAGAAGGCACAAACGCACCGAGCAAAACCTCAAGAATCATGGAGTAAGCAAGTTGGAGGGCGAGAAATGCACCTCTATTCGATCCTACGGATATCTAAATCAACTGATCTTTTTATAAAGAACCGCATGATTACTAAATCTTAGCCCTCGCTCGAAGCGGCTACAGTTTTGGCTACTTAAATTCATCTTTTTTTGTTTTTCTATTTTCTCAACTTTTCTTTTGTACTATCCATGGTAATCTAATATTTTTTAAAAAATTTAATTACTTAAAAAATTAATATCTACTATAACATATTTTCAGTCGCTATAATAAGTAGACACGGTTTATAAGCGGTTAGACGACCACGGGATTAGTGCTGTCAAATTAACCGACAAGCTAGGCTGTACGGATCTTGATTAGGACATGGTAGGAAGCCTAGCCTAGCCGTAGGTACCTAGCTAAAGGTGCTGCAAGCTAGGACGACCAGCAGCGAAAGAGCTAGCTAGCTAGCTGCACAAGTGTAGCTTGCATGTTACCAGCCATTTTTTTTTTCTTTTTCCATGTAGCATGCGAGCGACTGATGGTTGCTAAATTCAGCAACTTTAGCCTTTCCGGTATGAACTCGAGGGTTCTGGCCTTTCCTTTTTCTGACCACTTGACGTGTAGTCCTCGGTGTAATTCATGGCCCACAGGGCGGAAGCAGACAGGGTAGAGGACGCAGTGACCAAGGAATTCAGGGATCCAGATGTCGACAAGACGAGAGATAGAACTCGCTACAAAGAACTTAAAAGCTGATGACTTATAGCTTCAGCGGTTGATATTTAGCTAAAATTATACTGTAACGATTGTTAGTTTTTCTAAATTATTTAATTAAAAATAAGAAAAATTATATCGTCACGGACAATAAAAAATTAAGAAAAAAATCAAAAAGATAAAATACACTAAAATCAAAAATCAACATGTTCCAACTAATTTCTAGTTTAAATAAGTCAAAAGCAAAAAAGAGGAAACTGAAACCGTTTACAGTAGGTCATAGTCATCAGGTATTCTGTCCGGTTACTGTCAATTATGATGTATTACAGACTCTTGTATTGATTTACCATGACATAATCCTACTGAAAAGACGTTGATTGGCCATGATCTGCGTACACTGATGTGTTCGTTAATGTAAACACACCCCAACCAGACGCTCATGTCCCTAAAAGGAAGGAGGAAAAAAAAAGACAGAGGTGCCTTTTTTAATTGAAAATAAATAAAGGAAGAGGAAAGTGACGCTTGAGCATTTGAGCATGGAGATCAACAAGATTCGTGGTAACATGGCTGCGCCACCAGCTACGTTGTGCTGTTCAGACGAAGGCCTGTTCTTTTTGGCTGCGGTTTGTGGTTTGTGATTTTTGATCTGTTTGTACAAGAGATTATATAGTAACAGAAACTCACGTGCGATTTTTGGCGATATAAATGAAGTCAGTGAAATATGTACTACAATTAACTAGTAGACCCTATCTTAAAAAGATACTCCGTTTAAAAACTAGTTACTGTAGAAAAGCTAAAAAGCAGCTTTTAGAAGCTGAAAAGAACAGGGTCATGCTCACATGTCCGTACCCACCCAAGTTAGCAGCCGAAATATATAATTTCAAAAGAAATCAGGCCATGCAGTCTAATTACTAGTCCTGCATGTTTGTTACTACTACTAACAAATCCCTGAAGAACCGGAAAGGCTCACGCATGCTTCCTTCGTCTTGTTTGGTAAGCATAGCATTCATAGCCTTGGCCAGGCCAACCGATCAGTGTACTCCAAATTTAGTGCAAATTTGACTCGTGTGCTGGATCCGACAAGGGCCTTCGGAGCGTGCATCATTTGACTCACGGTTTAGACGACAGCGCCGATGGAGAGCACAAATTAACAGAGTTCGATAATTACTGGATCTTGTCGATCCCCTTTTTCTTCTTTAAAAAAAAGATATGGTATTAACAAGAACCTGTTCGTATATGGGCACGGTTCCATTCATGTCCTATTCCTTAGAGTTTGTAATTTTGTCGTAAGAAATTATGACCATAGTTATGGAGCCGAAGATGACGACGAGAGCGGAGGTGTCTATAGACGCTAGAAACGTGGTCGTAAAGGAGTTACAACCACAGTCTCGCAGGAAGACGTGGTCGTAAGGTACGACCACAGCGAGCGGTCGATAAAATCACTGCGTGGTCGTAAGGCGTTACGACTACGATGATCAACCGTTGTCGAAGGAGGTGCAGTGAACGATGATGAACGTGGTCGTAACTTCAGCTGAAGCTTACGACTACGAGATCGGAGCAGTGAAGTGTGATCGGAGAGATTATAGTGTGGTCGTAACGACTGTCAGTGTGGTCGATAAACCACCAGAGCGATCGTAGCGACACAAGAGGCGGTCGTAGCCACTACAACGTGATCGTACGGTTACAGAAGGTGGTCGTAACGGTCGGAAAAAAGATTGTAGAGATTCTAGACATAGTCGTTAAGATTGTCTTAACAGTATTCGCATTTGTAGTTTCTTAATACTTACAAGGAAACAAAAGGTGAATAAGTGGACGGGTACACCGCGCCGTGCGTGCGTACGTACGTACACCATTGCCTCTAATGCATCTTCCGAGTTCCTCCTGTTGAGATCGATCGATGTGCACGTACGTCTCGTCGAACCGCAACGGGTGCCGTGCTAGCTGCAGCCTGCAGCAAGAACGAGCAGCAGCAGTACAAACATGTAGGACAGAGACAAGGTAAGCGGCGGAAGCCGCCGCCAGATTGGCGAGCCGGGCAGCGGGCACTGCCGCCTTGCGCGGCCCATGCGTACGGCGGAGAGACCGCGCGGCGGCAGTGCAGAGCCGGACGGACGGAGCGAAACAGGGGACGCTACCTAGGGCCGGTCAGTTACGTGCTCAGCTAGCCGTCGCCTTGCCTACCGAGCCACGCAATAAATGGCAACCCAGCTCGCATACATGCATCGAGTCGTCGCCGGCATGCATTCAATTGAATGCCTACGACACCACGTCGTCGTCGTCGTCGCCGTAGCACCATACATAGATTCTAGGCTTCTAGCCGCTCATTAGGAGTACAGAGTACCTCAGAACCGGTCTTGTTGGTGCTGTTTTCATGTGGCCATGCATGCTACTTAGGGTATCCATAATGTATAAAAATAGAGAATCATAAGCCACCTTAAAGTATATCTTATACATTACAAGATTGATCTTAAACATACCATAAGCAAAAAAAACTTAAGATCAATCCTTAAGTTAAAGACCTGTTCTAGGCTTCTAGCAGCTCATTAGGAGTACAGAGTACCTCAGAACTGCTCTTGTTGGTCCTGTTTTCACGTGGCCATGCATGCTATTTACGGTATCCGTAGTATATAAAAATAGAGGGTCATTAGCCATCTTAAGATGGATCTTATACATTACAAGATTGATCTTAAGCAGACCATAAGCAAGAAAGGCTTAAGACCAGTCCTTAAGTTAAAGACCTGGTTATAAATATTAAAATACAATTTTCTTTTAATCCTGTTATTCTCTCTCCTCCTACTAGCCAACTACCAATAACCACAAGCATTAAAATACAATTTTTTACTATCGAGTGAGATCTTTATTACAGCCGAGTGATAATCTCAAACATAACAAGTCGATCTTAATAATTAAGTAGAGTCCATCTTAAAACCCTTGCTACCTTATATATTTCTGATGCCTTTACTCGTAACCAGAGCTAGCGTTGCTTCCAATGCGACGAGATGCCAGCCTGCACTGCAACGCCATTAAACCTGCAACTACGAGTAGTTGCTACTGCTAGCTATACATACAACCAAGAGGCTCTCGTCATGCCTATACGTAGTACTAGCTGTAAAAGGACATGCCGATGCATGGGGTGATGTTTCTGAACGTACCGGAGGGTCGAGTACGCCTGACAGATTAGTGCCCTGCTCAAAAGATTTTTTAGATGACTTATGACTAAAAAGTATTTAATTAAAAAAAATATTATAACTGATAAAGATTTATTTGATATAATTAGATTTAATATTTTTTTAAAAAATAGGATAAACATATTAGTGTCCATCACGTATAATACAAACAAATACGAGAAAAAATAACCGGTAAAAACCTAAAAAACCAACTAAAAGTATAGAAAAAACAAAATTTATAAATAGTGTAAAATAAATTAGAAATTAAAAGTACAAACCGAAACGACGAGGACCTGCCTTTTTTGGCCGTTCAATGAACAGGTTCAAGTCAAGCTAGCTGGACGCATGGATCGCTGGCTGCACATAGATCTCCTTAATTCGTGCGGCCCCCTTGACCTGTGCGCGCGGTAAGGGCCAAACAGCATGAGCCGCCGGCGCAACAGCAGGACCACTGTTCACCACCGTTAGTTTCAGTGCTCAGCCCTGCTGGTTTCGCAATCCTGCAGCATGCATGTGTTGTACTGTGCTGTCTTCGCATGTAGTAAAAAGATTTGCTACAGAAAACCGTTGGGCCAAAAGTCCATGCATGCCTCCTTTTTATTTGGTTAAGGTAAAGAAGTTTACTACACTCAGGCCCTGTTCTTTTCAGCTTCTAAAATCTGCTTTTCGGCTTTTCTACAGTAACTAGTTTTTAAACGAAGTATTTTTTCAAGATATGGTTTACTAGTTAATTGTAGTACATACTTTACTCACTTCATTTATATTGGCAAAAACTGTACGTGAGTTTCTGTTATTATGTAATCTTTCGTACAAACAGCCTAAAAGACACAAACCGCAGCCAAAAGCCATAAGCCGCAGCTAAAAAGAACAGGCCCTCAGTACTTTCCAACTGTTGACTGTCTTACATGTTTACATGTCTATGCTGAAGAACTGAACCGGGAGGACCTGAGAACCCTAACGAGGTCTCTCCTTAGAGCTTCCCAGTGTCTCATATCTAGATTTGTATTGCAGGAGACAAGAGAACCAAGCAAACTACTGAAATAAAACTTGGGCTCCTGCTTAATCTTTACTATTATAAAGGAAGAAGTTGGTGGTTGATCTGATCTCTTCCACCCTTTCTCACAAAAGACAACATTAACATGTGGCCCCAAAAGACCTACGCCGAATCTTACCACCTTTCCATCAAAATATCTTTTATTTCCATGATTTAGTGGTCAAAGTGGATTTTATCTAGACTGCATTGTAGAGTACATGTTGTATTTTTCATTCAGTGTTTAATCTTGTACTAGCTAAATGCTCGTTGCTACGGATTTTAAAATTTTATCATACTATATGTTCTGAAACTAACAGGTGGTAAAATTTTTTAGAACATATATATAAATATATCCTAAAATTTTTAAAAATCTGTAGTAATGTACGGACATTCAGCTAGCTAGCAGAAAAAGGAGGCTTTTTTTTGTTCACCTGTACGTCTAGTAGTGGGAGCCCCTGTTGTGTACTTTTCTCTGCAATAATTCGCATTTTTACACGAAATGTGCCCATGTACGACGTAGTCGATCGATCGATCCACGGCGCCGTTGGTACTTGGTAGCTAAATGCAATGCACGTGTAAAGCACAAGCCATCCACTAGCCAATCTAGCCACCTCAAAGAAAAAGAGAGTGCTCCCTGCTCCCTTTCCACGAGTGCGGAGTGCCCAAACAGTACATCTGTAGCTGTCTTTCTTTGGTCACGAGTTCAGGCTTTTAGTTTTTTTTAATTTCATCTTTTTTTTTATTTTTTTAACTTTTTTAGTTTTTTATCTTTATTCATTTAGTATTATCTGTGATAATATACTTTTTTTTATTTTTAAAATTTAAATGCATAGAAAAGTCTAATATCAGCTTACAGCTACAATACAAAATAAATAAAAAATCTAAGCTTATAAACCCAAATAAGTACTACCTAGAGACCAACCAATGTGCATCATGCAACAACTCAACTAAAGCGCCTCATTATGCTTGCAAATTGCAATCTGGGATATGGGGGACATAGCAAATACTACTAGCTATGATGCAAACCAATCAAGGATAGATGCTATGTATATATCGCTATCATATCATACCCATGTACTGACAGTCTAGAAACCCTTGTTTCAGTTTCAGTTTCATCTTTGACTTTTAATTCATTATTCCTTAATTTTATCTTTTCTAGTTTTTTGGGTTTTTTATAGCTTTTTTCGTATTCCTTTACATTATATGTAATGAGATAACACGTTTTTTATTTTTAATTTTAATTACATCAAATAAGTAACTAACAAATATAATAAAAAATAAGTTAGCTATAGTAAAAACGTCATGGAAGCAAAAACCTAGCTACGCAGCTGCTCAATGATGGTGCATGGTTGTTGGGAGTGTGTGTGTCCATATCCATCCTCGCACTGCGCCACCACCAGTGCAGCGAGGCAGCAATCAGCTCCGAAGTGATCTCCGCTTTAATGATCCCTCTTTGAGAAAAACTCACACCGAGCAAAAAAAAAAAAAAAAGTTTACACACCACAGGGCCAAATGGCCAGTACCTGCACCTTGCACGCACAAGCAATTTGGCACCGGTAATGTGATGCTGACAAGGCAGGCTCTACGCACGTACAACGACATGACACATGCATCGATGCATGATGTTAGTGTTCGCAACATGAGCAGGTCGACCAGTCCTTGTAGCAGCTTACATGCACTTGATTTCAGTCTCTCTACTCTTCTAGTTGAAAATTGAAGCAGTAGTGCAGTCAAGTGGACGTATGATCGACAGCATACGAGAGCACTGACAAGAGAGCACTTGTTGAAATGATGGATCCCTTCAATTCGAATAAGATCATGGACCACGGATAATTAATCAGCCCCAGGAATTAACTAATGTTACTACCAACTTCAGAATCTTGGACCAGCGTAGAACGCGGCGGTATCATGTAGCTGAAACTGAACCTGAATAGGACAGCAAGTTTAAGTACTCCATTGTTAGGCAGTACAGTGCATTACATCTCAGCTAATACTTCCAAGTCTTGAAGATTACGCACTTCGTCGTAGACGAGATCACTTAAGAACTCCACAAAGCTATGCAGCATCGGTGAGCTAATTTGATATTCTCCAACCGTTGGCACTAGGCTCATTGTTAACGATAAGAGTAGTTCAATTATTTGCAACAGAATGCACACAGACGCGGATCAAGGATTAAACTACCCCTGACAGTTATGCTTTAGGTTTTAGATTAGCAACTAAAGAATCAGCCAACCACGTACCACTTTTTTTTAACACAAGTGGATTAGTGGCTCATGATGAAGCAACGAGGTGTAGAGAATAATCACTATACTAAACCGAGTAAGCTTCCCGGACCTGCGCCACTCCATGATTTGCAGAATTTTTTTCTGTTGACGACTTGTTTTGCAGATATAGACAAATAGATACGATCAAACAGTGCTCGAGGTTGTGGCACTTCCACTACGCAGAACTGAATTCCGATTCCTCTGCTATATATATACTATTCTCTGACAACGCACTAGGATCCATTCACCAAGTTAACAATGAACACAAAGCAGCGCTGCTTAATTAGCTTCAGCTTCAACGAAGGCAGGAATTGTGTTCTCTAGAAGACCGGGGATTTTGTCGTTTGCTCTTGATCCAAAGAGGTGTGCATTATTTCTGAAGCTGCAACTGCAAGCATCTGAAAGAACCAAACTCTAAACCAAACTCTGAAGAATGTCAACTTGTCTGAAGAATGTCGATTGATTAATAACATGCAGGCCCACTAGGCATCCATGCTTCATGTCTGCTGGCTCTCTGCATTGTACGACGAAAAGCAGCCGGCAGCATAATTTTTTTCTGTTTTCCCTAGACAAGAACCCACCCGGTTGAATTGGATTTGGGCTGTCCGTTCCTGACCTGACGCTCAAGAGGAGTCTGATCATTTTTAATTTGGTCCGGTTGAATCGCATCGCCTAGCAAGTTTAAGCCCGTTAAGAAATGTTGTGGCCTGGGCCGGAAATATTAAGCGTGTGGAAGGCTAGGCTTTCCAGGCCCGTCCTGGCCCAGCAAACATCTACACAAAACTAGTAATTTGTGGCAGCTTCTTTTTTTTCAGAAGAAATTTTGTATTGGCTTGTTTGAGGCAAGCTAGGTAGATTAGTATTGATCATACGAGTGTTCCATCCCAATTGTTCAAAGGAAGAAGAATCAGGGGATGATGAAAGGGGAAAATATACATTAGCTGTTGATTATTACATAAGCTGCGCAGAGACTTGAGATGTGTATATCTACGCGATCTTGTCGCCATACAGCACCGAGTAGGTGATGTCGGCCTCGTCCTTGGACGGTCCCCGCCGCGGCCGCGTGAACGGCAGCACCAGCGACGTCGCGAACCGCGCAGACATGGACCGCCGGTGAGACGAAGACGAGGACGGCGAGAGCAGCGCCGATGCGACCGAGCTCCGTCGACACGAAGACGTCGAAGCAAGAGTGTTCGCACTGCTGAAGACGCTGGAAGCGGCGACGGCAGCCGGAGGAAGCGCGAGCCTCGGAGGGAGTAGTAGCGACGACGCCACGGACGATGCCGCAGAGGTAGTAGTACTGCCGGCCGTGGTGGCAGCGCCGCCTCCGCTGCCGTGGTGATCATGGGCTGGTTGCTTTGGGATGCCAGGCTGGACCTCCCACTCGAAGGGAATGGAACCCGGTCTCTTGAACGACTCGTCCAACGCCATTAGTACTGCACAGCTCTTCTTCTTCTTCTTCTTCTTCTTCTTCTTCTTCTTCTTCTTCTTCTTCTCTCTCGTGTATATATGGGTGTCAGGAAGTCATTTGATTGGAGCATATAGCTTTCTAACTATACAAGACTACATGAAGGAAACGCTATCAAATAATATCAAACCAAGCTAATACATTACCATGCAGTCTACACGTACTATACATGCTAATAGTAATTATTCGTGAATGTTCTTAAAAAATGGTCAATGGTCGATGCCCACTGGCTCGTATTACCATAGGTGCTTGGGCGGCCATGAGAGCAACATGTAAAAATTCCAATAGAGCTTCGATTTGGGGGAGTTCATGACAAAGCGGAAAAGAAATGCAAGGACTGAAATGCAAATATTAGTATGCAGAGGACAAATCCAAATCTATCGATTCTTTTTTTTAGAGGAATCAATTAACCAGCATGTAGTAATCCAGCGAGGAACGAGCTGTTGGATGGGCCCGGTCCAATTAATTAAGCAGCCTTGATTGTTGCTTTGTGCTCCAAATGTCATCTATCTGCATCACAAATCAAGCTCGATCAGCTGGAATCATCCCCTGCCGGACTCGTACAATTTTTTTCGGTTTTGCTATTGTCAAGACGACTGAATTTTTTTTGTCTCTCAGTCACTTGAAGTTGCACTCTCAATCAACTAAAATTGCAGCTCATCTAAAAAAATAACTGCAACTTCAGGTGATTCAGAGTGCAACTAAATTTACACTTAGTTGCACTCTCAATCAACTAAAATTGCAGCCCTCCTAAAAAATAACTGCAATTTTAGTTGATTGAGATTGCAACTTCAAGTGACTGAGATAAAAATTTCAGTCGCCTTGGCAATAGTTACTCCCTTTTTTTTTATAGATATGAAGAAGAAATACCAACTCTTCAGAATAAATGGAGGGATCATCTAATTAGGTAGCTAGCTAACTGATTCCTACCAACAAGGACTATAATTAGGCTGGCAAGTATACCGGTAATGGCTGCAGACATTCCTGTTGTCAGAGAGGAATTCTCAGAAACGTCGAACACATAGACATGATCGATTCAGCTTGTGAGATCGACATCAGCTCAAGAGTAGCTAGATCACTACTTGTACAGGAAAGGGAAGCATATATAGATCGAAAAAACATCACATTCATTTTTGTAGGTAGGGACCGTACGTCTTCAGTTTCTATTTGATAATTCATTTATACCTAATTTTCTAGCAGCTCCGAAATATTTCTGATCCTTACCACAGAGTAAGTTTATTTTTCTCTCACATGTACAGTTACTAGACTACAGACAGATAGTGCCTTGCGACGCTTAATCGAGAAGCTGCCCATCTTGGTGCATCCCTGCTAAGGCAGTACAGGACTACTACGCCTATACGTCTCTCTCAAAAATCCAATGGAATCCATGAGCCTACTGCTTGATTTTGACGGAACAAGCTCAATCTTGGTGCCGCTCGATTGGATTAAAATAAGTTAGCTTATGACTAAAATTGCACTGTAGTTAGTTGAAATTACACGATAGCTGATAGTGGCTTATTTAGCGTAACTAAATTTAAAAAACTTAAAAATAGAAAAAAATTAACATATCACAGACAACACAAATGAATACGGGAAAAAAGAAACAGAAAAAAGCTAAAAAACTAAAAAAATAAGAAAAGACGAAATTTATAAATAGTGAAAAATAAACCAAAATCTATACGGTAAAATGAGCGAGGTATACTTTTCTGAAGCTTGGGTTCTAACTGCTCCATGTACACCCTAAGCGGTAATAATTAAAAATGCTCGTAACCTTTCACACAAGATATCGAATACGCATGATGAACCTGCAAGACTAAGCACTAGTAGTCTGTTAGTTTCTAGTCTATTAGCTGGTATGAAAATTTGGTAGTCCTAATAAGTGCTAGTAATATGACCTATAAATAACCATAGAGATAATTATATTATAAATATATTTATGATCTTTTAAATAAATATTATTATATTTTTAATGAATTATTACTTATAAAGATTAGTAAATATGTGACTTATTGGTAAAGCCTTTTATTTGTTGTATGCTGTTATTCTAAAAGATCACTGGTAGGGATACTAGTGACTTATAGATCAGCACGTGTATTGATTGATGATCATGTTTTACCGATTATGGATACGTAGATGTCAAATCAATAATGTGAATATATGTTAAAGAATATAATGTTGGATTGACCCACCTTGAGACACTGTTGAGATTGTTATATTTTATATGTTATCAGTTGGTCAATGATCATGTATAATCTTTGTACATAAGATCAACATAGCTTCCTACATGTGTAATAGTGTATTTAGAGGTTATCAAACGCTACTCTGTAACTAATTAGTTATAAAGATAGCTTCTGGGTGTGCTATGAGAATGTGTCTTGTAAGATATGTAATTTGTTCCTCCTACATAACAGAAAAGATATTAGTGGGTCCATCGATGTGGTCTGATAAAGAAAATACATGACCATACCACGAATGGTCGAAGAGTCAACCATATCCATCGCTACATGAAAAAAAGATTGAATAGTCTATGGATGACATATTTCTCATCTGGAGTTCGATCGAGTATTGTGAGACAAAAGGAGAACATGCAAATAGGTCGATTAGCCTGACTGGATACGAACTGGTCATGTAGAGATACTGACTAGTCGTGGGTTGGTCGAACATATCACAAACTGGTCATGTGGGTTGATCGGATGCCTCAGTGCAAGGTATGTTAACTGACTTGACTCAAGCCATCTGTGACTTAATCCCAAATTCATGGTCTCTGATCATCACTAACCAGTATTTGCTCATTTTGCTTTAGATAAGGCCCCATATTTCAACAAGCCATGATGGTTTTGGTGGCAAAGAAAGCCCCCAAATCACCTCGAAAGAAACTGCAACTTCAAGGGTGGTATGTTCCATCTTCCGTGCTAGCAATTCCTCATTAATCCTGACATTTGATTAATTCAAATGTATGGATGTACATTTTCAAAAATGTTCAAAGATGTTACACACTGCTCTCTGCAAATGTTGGAAAGGCATGCTTGTTGAGTTGTTACTGTATTTGAGATGTTTTGAGATGGTACACACTGCTATCTGACTGCTGCATTGTGCACCGATCAATTGCTCTTATGAGGAAACAATCAATGAGTCCGTCTCCCTTTTCTGTCCTAAAAATCATGGAGTAATTGGGCATAAAAAGCTTGTATAAATATTCTACTGTTTCAATTACTTACCATTTGGCCATAAAAGATGAATAGTACTAAATTTTGCTATCTGAGTTCAGTGTTCAGATTGAGACTTCAGCGTTCAGATTGTGATTCAATGAACCATTATTCATGTAGCTAATCATATAGTTATGCTAAGGCCCATAACCCGACACTAATTTCATTTCATCTCTCTTTTTTTATTGATGCACTTGATGATATTCAAATAAATTCCTTTTTTAGACACGTTTTCAACACAGAGGAGATTTTCTTGACTTGTGGCAATCACAAATTGAGGACTTGGGAAGTAAAATCACAGTAATGATTTCAGTTCCAAATTTTTGTGGAAGATTGCTTATTGGTTGATCTTGTTAAGATCATCTCCGACATCAACATCACTTTCCAATATGGAGAGTTTGACATTGAGGTGGTACTTTGTCTGGAAGTCTTATTTTATACCTGGAACCGTTCCTCTCCTGACATTCTGTGGGCCTTTTTGACTGCGGCTTATAATTTTTGACTGAAATTTTTTAATTTTGGCTGTTTACGGTACAGATTACAGAGAGACAGATATTCACTTGCGATTTTGGCTTGTACAGATGTTGGGCTTTTAACGTGTAGATCGTTTAACTTGTAGACCTCGTCTTGAGAAAATACTTCATTTGAAAGTTAAACTATAGTAAAAATCAAAAACCGTCAGCTTCGAAGGAAAAGAACAGTTATAGGGGTAAACCACTGATCAAGGCTTTGCAACAGGTAAAGCTTATCATACATGCATTTTCTTTTGGGCAGCGTTACCCAATAACTTTTGTCCTTGGCACGATTACTATGCAGAGTATTTTTCAACAGGTTGATAATATTGGCGGTGATTAGCATTTGCTGCAGCTAAGGTTCTTTTCTCATAACTTTTTGTAATGTTCATGATATATATGCACTTTTTATTTGTCAGTTAAAAACCTAGACATAGCTGATATATATGCATTTTGCCTGATATATATGCATTTTGCCTAGGACATCCTTTATGCCTGAGATTCAATGTAATCTTGAATGTTTTTAGTCATTTACATTTATATATCAATGCTATGTTGTTATCATGTAATAAATGTAGTAGTAGAGATAAATGTAATATTTCCTTCATCTTTAGATGAGTTGTTAGCAGAGCACACAGTATTTTATGCCTACCAATCATCCTACTCAATAAAACATGCATGCTTCTGCCACCACGAAAGATAAATAGATAATAGACTATTAACATATCAATGTTTATGTCAGATCAATGACACCACTTAATCGAATGCAGAAGAGAACATATGCTCTGTGTACAAAACTGTTCTTACATCTTCGATGTCTTATGTATTCCATTTGTACTAATGTTGCACAGGAAATACCGTACACTACTAAATATGGACATGCATGTGCCTAAGATTAACAAAATGTTCGTGGAACGGTTTTGGATCACGTTTACTAATATATACCACCCTCATTTGGTACTCTATTACAACGCACGGACATCTTACTGGTCTTAGTAAAAACTGTAGAAGTCTTTGAATATTCAAATGCCATAGCATGTAAAATATTTCTTTGCTTAAGGAAAAGATCTTTTATAACAATTGAAGAGAATTGGTAACCTGTGTTGACGTAAACATTGTATTATCTGCTTGGTATTTGCCTAAACCTTTCTCGTGATTTGTGTTGGATTTTATCATCAGCGCAAACTAGGACTTATCCATGTACATTTCCTAACAAAGAAATACTTGTAGTGCCTTCTATATTTGCCGGTATCACCTAATTAGTTTACCAGTCCTATGCACATGCAGTGTTCAGTAGCACATTGCAGATTCAGCCATCTAAACTCAGAATCTCCTATTCGATGGTTGCTTGTTGAATTGTCCCAGATAACGAAGTAGGACGTCAAACTAGAAATGTTTGTAGCTGGAGGAACTTCTCTCGCTGGACGTCCCATCGTGGTGACCTCCTGAACTACTCTGGCCAGCTTCAGCGCAAAGCTTTCATGTTGGTTCATATCTAGATGAGCAAGCCTTGGCACTTCTTTCCACTGCCTGAATGCAATCATCCCACACTCACCATTCCAACCAATCAACAATAACCATAAGATCACATGAGAACTATACAAACAACTCGATTTACCACTCACACCAGAGGTAAAAAGAGCTAGTCAAAGCTCGACGACCGGCTCCAGTAGCCGTCGGCAGAGGTGTCCATGGTCTGTTCAGTGCTACAGAGCGAGAGCGTGTCATCATCCACACCAAGCAATGCAAGGTTAAGATGTGACTGCATGTTTGAGTCAGGAGTCACTGCCTCCTCATCAGAGCCGTCAAAACTAGCGCTGACTTGCGATCTTGCCCAGTGGATCGTCTCGTCGTCCCCTTGAAGCAGTTTCAACAACTGGGTTGCAGAAAATGGTGAACGAGTTTATTAGGGTCACATATCTCCAACATCAACAATGGTTATATTATCAGTGTTTTATCCATTCTTACTAGAGACATTTCTGGTCGAGAATGAGAAGATGTCCTTGTGCACAGCGAAGCAGCGAGCGTCGTTCTCTCCATTTCATCACAGTCATAGTCATTTCCCAGAAGTGGATCAACCAACTGTTTAATTTCCCCACTCGATAGCAGTGGCTTTGCCTAAAACCATGAACAAAGAATTAGGAAAAAAGAAAGCACAGCTTGCTTGTGCAAGAATTGGTATGAGGTCAACAGATCAAATGTAGCAATGGTCCAAGACCACTTTAATATCATCAGTGAGCGAACGTCAAACTACCATTTTGTTCTCAGGGCATGGTACTTCTCAGAGCAAGCCAGCTAGGCATATAATGGAGTTAAGGAGCACTTACCCACCTAACCAGGCTTTCCTGGCCCTTTGCACATCCTGTTGTAATTGGTTTTCTTCCTGAAATGATCTCCAGCAGTACAACTCCAAATGCATAGACATCAATCTTCTTGTTGACCTTCCCGTACGAAAAATACTCGGGAGCCAAGTACCTGTCACAAGAGTGGTTTGCTTAGACACTTCACGTTTCATAAAGTAACAATAACAGGTAACCATAGCCCAGAGATGGTACAAACCCAAAAGTTCCGGTGATGTTAGTACATGTTAGGTGGGGAGTCGAAGCTGCCACTTGCTTAGCCAGCCCAAAATCACACAGCTGAAAATTTTCAAAAAGAGATGATGTCACAAGCAGAATCAAAATTGACAAGTGTGGTTACTAAATGCTCATTGCAGTTCATCACTGCTTATGCGTTAATCCACTTACATTGATCTACATGTCTGGTTTTTCTAAATTTAAAAGGTGTTTACTACAGAAAGCTAGAGTGGGAAAAACATGATATGAAGGGCCTGTTTTTTTTGGCTGAGTCTTATGGTTTTTAGGTGCGGTTTGTGGTTTTTGGGCTGTTCATGCGAGAGATTACAGAGTAACAAAAACTCACGTGCGGTTTTTGCCGATATAAATGAAGTCAGTACAGTATATACTACAATTAAATAGTAGACCCTATCTTAAAAAGACACTCCGTTTAAAAGCTAGCTACTGTAGTAAAGTCAAAAGCAGAAGCCAGAAGCTGAAAAAGAACATGGCCGAATTCTCCTCCTAGTTCTTGCTATAGGTATTTGCAAACTCGATCTGAATATTTACCTGTGCCTCAAAATCCTCTGAGAGGAGGATATTTGAAGACTTAACATCTCCATGAATCACAGATTGGGTGGCACCACCGTGATGGAGAAATTCAAGTGCCTTTGCGATGCCAATTGCTATCTTATTTCTCTTCTCCCAGCTAAGGGTATTCTTGCCATCACGCTTGCCTGAAGAAGAGTTACAGTTAGAAAATACGAGGCTACTTACCAAGATTAGGGACTGAATAGGTGGCGTATTTCATATTCCTGCTTACCATGAAGCACTTTGTCTAAGCTTCCCTGGTGCATGTAATCATACACCAACACAAGACAGTAGTTCTCAAAGCTGAATCCCCTTAGTGAGACAATATTCTCGTGTTGCAAGCTGGTTACAGTCTCAACCTCCGTAATAAACTCTTGTAGTGCATCAACTGAAGGTTTCAAAATCTTAACAGCTGATAATGTGCCATCACATAATTGTGCCTTGTAAACTTGGCTGGTTCCTCCCTTCCCAATTAACATATCTGCATTGGTGTAAAAGAAAATTAGCATTCAACTTTGCTGAAAGAAACCGAGTACCAAAGTAATAAACATATTACCAGGTGAGAAATTTCCTGTAGCAAGTTTCAGTTCTTCATAACCGAAGAGCCTACAAACTGAAGAATACTTTTCTTGAAGAAATTCCAATTCACTAGGAGGCCATGTTACATCATACAAAGAGAAAGAAAAGATAGATTCGGGCTCAACAGCTGACGTAGATTCACATTCTGAATCACAGTTCAACCTTGGACTTGCATCCGATTTCAACGATTTGCTGTCTGAATGGACTGAAGCGTAACGGCTTGGAAGCCTCATTGCCCATTGAACCATATACATTTTGGCCCATTCAAAAGATGAGCTTCTTTGATGGTTGAAGATCCTCCTTTGGAGGCGACAGCGGTCAGACCTTCCTTCTATCATCCTTCTCAGAGACACTGGAGAACCAGAGGGTGTTTCTGCATTCTGTGCTGTCCGTTCAGTGGCAGTCTTGCCACCCGAGCCATCCCTCTTGTCTGGTGATGTCTCCGAGTTCAATTGAATATCACTGGAGAAACTACTGCTACGCCTAATCACACCTTTTGCACCAACAGAACGCTTGGATCCCCTAGAACTCCTACCTGAATGCCCGTTCCTTGGCAGCCGGCAGTATAGTTCACTGTCACCATGAGGAGACAGATTGGCAGAGTTATCTTCTTTCTGACTCAAAATTGAACGTCTAGAATCACCACTACTCCTGCCAGAATGACCATTTCTTGGGGGCAATAAGCAGTACAGCTCCCCAGCCCCTTCAGCTGGCAGATCATTGTCTTGCCGACTTGACGTACTTGCAACTGAATGGCCATCCCTCGCCGGCAACACACAGTACAGCACGCTGGCACCCTCACCTGGAAGCTGAAAAATCTCATCTTTCTGGTCTGTTGTCGACTCTTCACCCTTGTTAGAAGGATCTGCGTCACTCTGAACCTGATCGCTCAACAACTTGGCGGGACACACACTCAAAGGCTGCTGTTCTTCGGAGATGAAGTTCTCTGGCTGACTGCCAACATCATGCTGTTTTTCGTCGCCCCCACCACCATCTTTGGGTTCATCTAAAGGTAACGGGTCCTCTTTACCCCGACGGGCATGGAATGGCACTACGCAATACATCTCATCATCACCACGGCCAGGAAGCTCCGCTGATACCTTGCCTGAGTGGACATTCGGTTCTCTCCGAAAGACAATCTTGCCATTGTTGACGGCAAGGACCGCGCACTTTGCCGCCAGCTTCTTTGCGCAATACTTGGCAACGGACAGCGAGGACCTGACGAATCCAAAGCAACAGTTACAATAGTGGGTGGTAATTATTGAGTGAAAATGCTGGAATGCGATATTTGATAGTGGAAACACTCAGGATCCAATGCCTGTGGCACTCACCCAATTGCGCGCTTCTTCTTGGTGACGCCGAGGACAACCTTGGAGGCCCCAAACAAGCTGGCCTCACGAACTAGCGCCTTGCGAACCGACGAGTCCTTGCAAATCTTCACCTTTAGATTGATCTGCTCAGCACACAGGCGAAAGTAAGCACGCAGAAGCGGCTATCTTCAAAAACAGTCGAATGTTCTATAGCATTTCTCATAAAATAAATAGTGGGCGAATTTTGTGTGGCGACTGCAGAATGGGGGCAAAAGATTGCAATTTGCTGTGGGAACAAAGTCAGCATGCAGTTTGCAGAAGAAAGGCCATAAATGAAGGCAAAAAGATTGCATCAATGCAAGGTAACCCGAAATGATCCGATTAGAATTAACCGCGAAATGTGAACAAAAATCGGATTATGCATGACGGTATGAACACTTAGAGAGATTAAAAAAAGGCCAAAGGATAGCCCCAAAAATCTAACTTGGCATAGGCAAGCATGAACCCAAAACCAAAATCTATTGGCGAGGCCCAAAATTAGCCGAAAGATCGCATTTTGCCATACCATCCGGAAGAATTGCATCAAAAGATGTTCTTAAAATCCAATCCTCCCAGCCCAGCACAAAAGAAAAGGCTACAAAAATAGGCAAGAAACAACTATAAATGGAAAAAGAAAACAAGGAAAGGGGAAGGCTTCACATGGTCGACCTACTTGCAACTAATAGCACAGCAACAGCGAAACAAGCAAAGAGCGAGAGCGGCGACCTGCTTGAGGTTGCAGAATCCCTCGTAGACGCCGAGCATGGCGTCGAAGTCCACCGCGGCGGCGGCCTCCGCCGCCGAGGCCAGGACCACGTGGACGGCCACCACGTGGTCCCCGGCGGCGGCGACATTGACGAGCGCCCACGTGAGCAGCGCCCGGCTCTCCGCGTCCGCGCGCACGCCAACCACCACCGTCCCAGCGACCCCCTCCGTTTCCACGCTCTTCCCGGAGCACCCCTCCTCCTCCTCCTGGACCACTCTGGCGGCGTCCATGGCCTCCTCCGCCGCCCCCTGTTGCTGCTGCTTCTTGGATACCTTCAGCTCTAGCCTGTCACGACTCACAAGGCTGCGGTGCGGCGTGCGCCACCATGGCCGCGTCCTTTTGTGCCTCGGGCGCCGCGGCTATGCGGTTGGTTGGTTTCTCTTGGCAAGCGTCGCGTCCTCCTCCCGTCCCCTCCGTTCTCGCTGCCTGCGCCTTCTTGTTCTGTTGCTCCTTCTTGTTCTGTTGCTCGTTGCTCTCTCTCACCCCTCCCCTCGGGTCGTGTTGGTTCGTGCCCGTTGCGCTCTGTCTCTCTCTCCTCTCATGGTTTCCTTCCCTCTCCTGCGTATAGACGGCGGTCACCTAGGTCTCTGTATAATCTATAAAAAAGGACAATAACTTATATATATTAAATTATCTATATAGTTAAATTTTAATTATCTCATATAATTAGTAGATTTTTTATATGGTTGCCTATATAACCATATAAATAACAGTAGGAAACTATCTATATAAATCATCTATTAAATACTACTAATATTTTTTCTTCTTTTTCCTTTTCTTTCTCATTATTAAAATGTATCGCTATATACGCCCCTATCCTGCCGACGACCGCTCTTTCACCGTTCCGTTGAACATTTCGCCTGCTTTCTTTCCTTTTCTTTTTACTGCTTTTCTTTACAGGTGTCCGAATATTTGTTTATCTTTTCTTTTTTGTGCAGCCACTTGAGTAGCTGTATGTGTCGATGACATATGCACGTGGTGAAAAGGTGTGTGTGATTAGGGGGGCGCATAGATAAAAGGAGAAGGTTCCAGTTCCAGTAAAGCCTGCTTTATTAGTAGCAACTTTGATTTAGTCATCTGTGACTGCTGCACACTTAATTACTGCCCCTCCCTTTCGCTCTGATGCAGCAGTTCCTGAATTAAACCTCGTTTATTAGTAGGAGTATTGGAGTGTTAATTACTCTTTCTATAAACTGACAGAGACATATTCTCAGAGAAAAAACTCGTTTATTAGTAGGAGTATTGGAGTGTTATCCCTCTCAATGAGAAGAGTTGAACTTGTAGATACCAGTTTGGGTTTTTAAAATTTTTTTGGTGACAAGAAAATAGCTAAAGAATGAACGAGAAGCCTTGTCTTCTAGTAAGTCACACTTGGTGATCCAATGACCAGCGCCGCAAAAACCAAAAACTAACGAAATGGTTTTTCAATACATGACCCAAAACCAGATACTTCCGACCTTGCCTTCACAGCAAAGGCAAAAAAAAAAAAAACTTGGTTGTTGGTCAAGAAACCAGAAAAGAAAACAAAGACCTTCTGGAGACCAGTTAAGACAAACGGGAAGCAAACAATATTTATGCTACCAGGGTAGAGGGTAAGTGTGAACAAAACGTCCGAGACCGGATAAGACAAGCGGGAAAATGGGAACGGTACCGAACAACGGCGCGTACTGATGAGTGGTACCTGTCGGTGTGTGGGTCTACACAACTACCATAGGGGCGTCGTTTCGCTGACCAGAAAAGAATACACGTATAGTAGTAGTAGTACATGTCGAATGAATCTTGGCTGTGTACTGTGCAGTCTTGTAGTATTCATCAATACATATCGGAGCGACATTCGTATGCATTCATTCATTCGCGTGAAAAGACGCAGTAAGATGGTAAAGTTATGGCTATATTAGTATTAGCTCCTAGAAGTTATTTTTTTTATAGTATCTATTTTTAAATGAAGTGTATTTTAAGTTAGGTCTACTAATCGATATAATGATTTATAGTAACTTTATTTACATTAGTTAAAACCGTAAATGGTCGTTAACAGGTAGCCATGCTGCATTTTGATGGTGAGGACGAACGAATACGAATGGACCACTCCATTGGGATGAGAGAAGACGAGTGCGGAGAGGCAGACACGGGCGCCCAACATGCGGCCGCTGTCATGGCGTACGTGATGCAATCAAGCATGCGAGGCACGAATGCTGACTTTTTTCTTTTGGCTTTTTATCCTGTTCGAAAGTTATAATAAACAGTATGACCTTTTTATAGCAGATTTTTTTAAATACTTTTAACCTGAAATCATACGTATTGTTTGCGTTGACACTTTTACCCTATAAAAGTATAGTAAAATATCAGAAGCTCTCAGCAGTAAAAAAATTCAGTCGTTGATGTCTCGTTACGAGCAGTAGTACGTTTCTATTATACCTATCTGGCCTAGCTATCACCATCAACGTACAGTACTATGACGAGATCGATGTACATCTCGATCGCTTGTTTAATTTCATCATCCGGCCCCTTAATTAATTACGACTATTTTGTGTTAGTTATCTGAGGATAACACTAGAGTACTAGTCACTAAATTGTAGTACACGCACGTACTGTTCTTTTAGTTTGCTTTTTTTAGTGTATTGAGAGTATGGCCGTTTTTTTAGTTGGTTTATGTTTATACTGTGTACATAGTTTTTAAATAGTATGATTTTTAAAACGAGGTTAATAGAAAAATTATAGTAAAAAGTATATTGAGTTCAGCTATACCGATCAAAATCACATGCAACTATTTTCCTCTGCGTACTACTTCTCACAAACAGCCAGAATTCAAATATTTAAACTATAAGCCATCAACCTAAAAGAACTCACCCTATATATATTGTAAGGTCATTAGCGAGAGAGACGGTGCACGGCTTTGGTCACATTACATGCTTGGGAGAAGATTGTTTAGTCATTGCGTACAAGCTTAGCCTTAATTGTCCACACACACATGTATCATCCACTATTATGTAAGTGTGGTAGGGGTGACCTAACTCCGTGGCGGAGTTTTGCAACTAATGCAATATATAATAGATATAATAGTATAGGGATATATGTATAGCCCGTGCGTGTTGGAGTTTTGTCTCGTCGTCGCCTTTGTCGACGGTGAGTCAAAAGGGTGGGGATGGGCCGTGCGCGTCGGAGCTTCGTCTCGCCGCCGCTTTTGTCGATCGCGAGTCCGAAGGGTGGGGGACGGGTCGGGCGCGTTAGAGTTTCGTCTAGCCGCCAACTTCGTTGACACAAGGTCCGAAGGTTAGGGGACGGACCGCGCGCGTTAGAGTTCTATCTCATCACCGATTTCATCGACCCCAAGTCCGAAGGGTGGGGACGAGCCGCACGTCTGAGAGCTTTGTCTCGCTGTCACCTTCATCGACCATGAGTCCGAAGGGTGCGTTGCCACCGAAAATTACGGACACGTTGTCGACATGCAGCACCACGGGCGACGTGGGACAGCATGGTAAGAGTGACATATGTGCGCATGAGCGAGTGGACGAGGCGGGACGACATGGATAGACTAACATTTATGTGGGTAACGGAGCAGGCGAGGGAGCGGGCAAGGGACAACACCAAGGGGGGCAACATCACTCCTCGTATATCACTAATTACGATCAAATTAACACGAATTAACATGCAATAGCAATAGCATGGCAAGTGCCAAATTAATTACGCTCCAAACATTACAATTTGATACCCGAATACGTGCACGGTGTCGATATCTAAAGTTTTTTGTTGGTAGTTATCTTCTTCCAGGTACGTAGTTAGCAATAGCATAGCAGGCGCCAAATTAATCATGATCCAAACACTACAATTCCATACCCGAATACATGTGTGCATGTATCTGCAACGCTCGTCGTTTCATTCGGTGGACCTTTTCTTCTCTGCCGAGTCAAAAACGTCGACAACCACTCCACTACGCCCATCCATGTCAGCGACGATTAAAAGACCTTCCTAGTTTCGTTTTTTGCTTTGCTTAGCGTAATAATCCAATGCGACTACGCCAGCTGAAAGCAATGCAATGCAAGGGAGGGCACTCAGCCGGTGATTCGCTCGCGTCGCCTGTGCAGCGTTGTGCTCAGCGAGACGCGGTATGCAGTGCAGCCTCTGCCTCGCAGGTGCTGCACGTGATCGAGCTCTTCTGCTCTCTGCTGCATCTCGTTGCTTGGCTTTTACGAGTCACATGTAGCTCTGCTCCGTTCACACTCTGCCTCCTGTCGTAGGAGAATTGAATTATTCTTCTGCAAGTTCACACCGGAGTGCCTCCATGCATCTGTCACGTTCTTTAGCTTCTTTGATCTACACGAAAGATTCGGTGGAAAACAACGTGGCTCTCGATCGTTTGTATATATATATATATATATATATATATATATATATATATATATATATATATATATATATATATATATATATATATATCATCGATCACCTGCCTAGCTAGTTTATGGCTTGAGCCTTGAGTGATGAGCATTAGATCTGATAGGGAGTATGCTGCATGCATGGCACAAAGCTAGCGAAAGGTGAGCGCTTTCTTTCTTAGCTTGACCTTAATTTTCTTTACAAATTAAATGCGTGACCTCAAAACCATCGACCTACTTTGAGAGCGATCCATCCTTGGTTGCTTTATAGAATGAAGGATTGGTAAATATTTGGAAAAAAATTTTGAGACACCATTTATCCCTCTGTTACCGTCTTTGGTCCTGCACCCATGAAACTGTTTATTTAAGATTTATTGCAAGCGTACAAATGTTCTACTAGTACGTAAGTAATGTACGCTAGACCGATGGAACATGCGTGCAGCCAACACTCGAGGAACAGCCACATGCATGCGTACATAATTCAATATGCTTTAGATTCCCTCTTAATTAGTAAGATATTACTTACTAGTACTGTACTATATAGTTTCTTCTGGAGAAGAATAAGTACTGCTTGCTCGAATCGTTCAACGAACAGATCTAGTTTGATCAGATTAATATGAAATGAAATTCGCACATGTAGCGTCAAGCAAGCTGTATCGATCTCCATGGATCGATCATGCAACCAGACCCAGTTCTTATAATCCCACTAATTATTACGAAACCATTGACCTCAGCCCGGTAAAAAAAAGAAAGATTTATACTGGTAGATGGATAGATCCATTTCCTGTTTAGTTCCTGCAGATCGAATCCCAGTTCGATCGAATCGATCTTAGCCTAGAGTCCCTTTCCTTTCCGATAGCAAGAAAAATACAAAGTCAAATTGCGCATAGCCTGCTTGTAGTTGCAGCCTTGCACAGTAGAATTTTCCAACGAACGAGTCGGCCTGCAGACTTTTGAACAAAGACCTGCAGTGTAATAGTCGTCATTGCTAAGAATTGAGAGGGAGAGAAAAGAGAAAAAAAAATTAATACTAGTATATAGTAGTATGAGTTCTCTACACCATGAAGCAACAGGATGTAGTGGCACAATTCTTTTCAGCTGGACGGCTATTCTTCCGTCGTTTTATCAGGATAATATTTTCGAATCAACTTATCAACATTCAGTTCATTCGTACAAATACTTAAATTAGAGATAAAAAAAACATCAACCATAACTATTACCCATCAGCCACAAAAGAACAGAATCAACGTTTGGATGGATCAATTGCAGGACAAAAACAAACAAAAGACACAAGAATCATTGGGTCATCATCATCGATCGCCCGTTTTACACCAACTCGAGTGCTTGGCAATTGGCATGCACCGTCCAATCGCACAGCTGGCATCGAAAGGAACATCTGTACCATATATTGTTGGATTAATTGGGCTTGATCCATTTAATTTAGTAATTAATCAAATAAAATTCCTAGGCACATATAGAAAAAACTATTTAGTACCATATGGAGAATTGAATGGGAGTTACACCACTTTAAAAGGTGGAACGTGGTAACCCCTTGTGAAGTTGGAGAGAGCCAATACGCGCGCGCGCTCGCTCGCTCGCCTCGCCTCGCCTCGCCGAGCCGAGCCGAGCCGTGCGTGTGCGTGTGTGCGCGAGCGCACGCAGGCGTGTCGGGTGCGGGCGCGTTTTTCTTTATCTATTCGAAAATCGAAGGCTCTGGGCGAGTAGGCTTCCGAAACTCCGTCCGTCTGAGTACCTGCACGGGTAGACGGGCGATCAAGTTTTTGAGGAGCGCATTGGCGCGACTACTCATTCTGTATCGAGCATCGATCGACTACATTGAATAGGCCATCATGTCGACTGATGGTAACGGCGCATCCGGTGTCACCGACACTGGCCCCGCCCGAGGGTATAACCCGAACTCTCCTCCGATGTATTCATTTCGTGCGCTGTGAATATGTTAATAGGTGCTTCTGTTAGCTTGTTCATTAGCGAATATGAATACATGATTGTTGAATCACTCATGCTCTTGTATGTCATGTTATATATACTTAATTTCTGGATTAAAATATGCTGAAAATTGACTATATATCCAACAATCCAAAAACTTGATAGGTCTTTTTTGGTAGTTGGCTTTGCGTCGTCGCTTAAGCCGCACCCTCCGTTTGATGGTTCCAATTTTAAGAGATGGCGTGCACGTGCGATTTTGTGGTTTACTGCCATGGAATGTTTTCATGTTGCGCAAGGCAAGCCCGCTGAGCCTCTATCTGCTGAGGACGAACGCAAGTTCAATTTAGCGGATAACTTGTTTCGAGTGCACTTGTCAACATCTTGGCGATAACATTGTGGATGTGTACATGCATTTGCCTACGGCAAAGAGATGTGGGATGCACTTGAGGCCAAGTTCGAGTTTCGATCTTGGCGATGAGTCAGATGTCATGGAGCGGTTCTATGACTACAAGATGATCGATGATCGTTCTGTAGTAGAACAAGCTCATGAGATTCGTGCGCCGCAAAGGAGCTTGAGAATAATAAGTGCGAGTTACCGGACAAGTTTGTGGCTGGCGGTATTATCGGCAAGTTACCACCTTCTTGGTCATATTTTGCTACCTCTCTAAAACACAAGAGGCGGGAGTTCGGTGTTCCGATCTCATTGGTACTCTTGGTGTTGAAGAGAAGGCGAGGGCAAAAGATACCGTGGCAAGAAAGTTGTCACGAGGGAGGTTCTAGTGCCAATTTGGTGCGTAAGAAGAACCCTCGTGCTATCCACAATAAGAAGAAAATAAGCCTTTTGTCAAGCCCAAGGCGCATCGAATTTAAGAAGAAAGGCAAAGGAAAGGGCATCCGCTTTGTGTGCGGTGATTCGCCATTGGGCTAAGGATTGTCCAGACCGCAAGGATAAGCAGAAGAAGTCTGCCAACATGGTTATTAGTGATGCTGGAGGAACATCGGTTTGTCAATCACCTGAGTGGTGGGTTGACACTGGTGCTAATATTCATGTGTGTGCTGATATTTCCTTGTTTTCATCTTATCGCCTGTCGAGGTTGCTCCTTGTTGATGGGGAACGGATCGCATGCACTGTTCATGGTGTTGGTACGGTCGATCGAAGTTTACCGGAAAGACCGTGCAAATGAAGAACGTGCAAGATGTTCCTCAATAAAGAAGAATTGTCGGCGGATCTCTCTGTAGAGATGGTTTTAAGCTTACATTCGAGTCCAATACATGTGTCGTGTCTAAGTATGGAACATTTGTTGGTAAAGGTTATGAAAGCGGAGGCTTGTTTCATTTCTCTTTGATGGATTCCTATAATAAAGTTGTGAACCATGTGTGTAACGATGATGATGAATCCAATGTTTGGCATTCACGACTTTGTCATGTTAACTTTGGGTGTATGACGCGCTTAGCTAATATGAGTTTAATCCCGAAATTCACTTTGGTCAAAGGTTCTAAGTGTCATGCGTGTGTTCAATCGAAACAACCTCGCAAGCCTCACAAGGCAGCAGAAGAGGCGAGGAATTTGGCACCGTTAGAACTCATTCATTCCAATTTGTGCGAGATGAATGGCGTATTGACTAAAGGTGGAAAGAAATATTTCATGACGCTTATAGATGATTGCACTAGATTTTGCTATGTGTACTTATTGAAAACAAAAGATGAAGCATTTAATTATTTTAAGATCTATAAAGCTGAGGTAGAAAATCAACTTGAAAGAAAAATCAAGCGGGTAAGGTCTGATCGTGGGGGAGAGTATTTTTCAAATGAGTTTACTTCATTTTGTGAGGAACATGGAATTATTCATGAGAGGACGCCACCCTATTCTCCCGAATCAAACGGGGTTGCCGAAAGAAAGAACCGCACTCTAACTGATTTGGTTAACACCATGTTAGACATTGCGGGACTTTCTAAGGAATGGTGGGGTGAGGCTATATTGACCGCGTGTCATGTCCTGAATAGAGTTCCTACAAAGAACAAAGAAGTAACACCATTCGAGGAATGGGAAAAGAAGAAGTTGACTCTCTCATACTTACGACTGGGGATGTTTGGCCAAAGTTAACGTGCCAATTGTCAAGAAGCGTAAACTTGGACCAAAACCGTAGATTGTGTATTTCTTGGTTATGCTATGCACAACGTGGGTTATAGGTTCTTAATTATAAAATCTGGAGTACCTGACGTGCGTGTTGGTACAATCATAGAGTCCAGAGATGCTACATTTTTTGAGAATGAATTTCCTATGAAATGTGATGTACCTAGCTCATTTAGTCAAGAACCTATAATTTCCCTTGATTCTTTTGTGCCGATAGAACATGTTGAGCAAACGCCTATGGAAAATCCTGAGGAGGATAATAATGAAGGTACTCGAAAGAGTAAGAGATGAGGATTGCAAAATCTTTTGGTGATGATTTCATTGTATACCTCATGGATGACACTCCAAGAACCATTGAAGAGGCATATTCTTCTCCGACGACTCTTGGAAAGAAGCGAGACGGAGTGAGATGGATTCTATTATGTCTAATGGAACTTGGGAGGTTGTTGATCGTCCTTATGGGTGTAAACCTCAGGGATGTAAATGGGTTTTCAAGAAAAGCTTAGGCCCGATGGTACAATTGAAAAGTACAAGGCAAGACTTGTGGCCAAGGGTTATACTCGTAAAGAAGGCGAGGACTTCTTTGATACTTATTCACCGTTGCCGACCGACCACAATTCGAGTAACGCTTGCCTTGGTCGCTTCTTATGGTCTTCTCGTTCATCAAATGGATGTTAAGACAGCTTTCCTAAATGGAGAGCTGGAGGAGGAGATTTATATGGATCAGCCAGATGGGTTTGTGGTAGATGGTCAAAAGGAAAGGTGTGCAAGTTGTTAAAATCTTTGTATGGCCTAAAGCAAGCACCTAAGCAATGGCATGAGAAGTTCGACAGAACTTTGACATCTCGCGCTTTGTTGTGAATGAAGCCGACGATGTGTGTACTATCGCTATGGTGGGGAGAAGGAGTGATCTTGTGCTTGTATGTTGATGACATCGATTTTTGGAACCAACCTCAATGTGATTGAGGAGGTCAAGGACTTTCGTCCAAGAGTTTTGAGATGAAAGATTTGGGAGTGGCTGATGTGATTCTTAACATTAAGCTACTGAGAGGAGGTGATGGTGGGGTTACACTTGTGTAATCCCACTATGTGGAGAATGTCTTGAGTCGCTTTGGTTATAGTGACTGCAAGCCTGCTTCTACCCTTATGATCCTAGTGTGTTATTGAGAAAACCAAGAATAACAAGGGATCAATTGAGATACTCCCAGTTATTGGCTCATTGATGTATTTAGCTAGTGCTACGAGGTTCGACATCTCGCTTGTCTTTGTGAGCAAACTAAGCCGATTTGTTTCAAATCCGGAGATGATCATTGGCGTGCTCTTGAGAGAGTAATGCGCTATCTAAAGGCAACCATGAGTTATGGCATTCACTATGCCGGGTACCCAAAGGTACCGGAGGCTCTGATGATTCAAACCGGATCTCGATGTCGATGAGATAAAAGCCACGAGTGGATATGTGTTCACACTTGGAGGTGGTGTTTGTTTCTCGAAGTCTTGCAAGCGCACCATCTTAACGAGGTCAACAATGGAAGCGAACTCATAGCGTTAGATACCGCCACTGTTGAGGCTGAGTGGCTTCGTGAACTCCTTATGGATTTGCCGGTGGTTGAAAACCGATACCGCTATCTTGATGAACCGTGATAATCGATCGTAATTATCAAGGTGAACAGTTCTAAGGACAACATGAAGTCATCTAGGCATGTTAAGAGGCGGTTGAAGTCTGCCGAAAGTCGAAAACTCCGGAGTGATAGCATCGGACTATGTCCGCACGACTAAGAATCGCCGACCAATTTACAAAGGGTTTATCACGTAATGTGATAGATAGTGCATCGAGTGAGATGGGCACGAGACCCACGTGAGTCATACCACGGTGGTAACATGTTCTATGTGATCGGAGATCACGTGAAGTAGAATGGTGAAACAAGCTGTTGGTTGACTGGGAGGAGAGACCTTTACATGGCTCATTTCTTCAATGATGCGCTTCTTTCCTATTCTCGTATGGCGTGTTGATTTTACCTTAATGTGATCCGAGTGGCTTATTTAAAGCGAGATGTCGGCCTACTGTGACATCTTAGAAGGAACACACCTATATGAGTTCGATCACCGGTCACGATCTATGAGATTTGGGTGATCTTTAGATACTCATGAATAGGCATGGAGTATGACTTATACGCCCAACCGGAGGGATGCTTTATGCGACCTAGTACTAGTAAAGGAATTGGGTAAAGCTTGTTCACACAAACTGTCAATTCAAGACATAGTCCATTGTTCGATTGTGGATGAGTGTAACTCCTTTCCTAAGTGGATGTTCAACTTAACAGTCTCCATCGAAATACTAGTATATCAAACAACAGCAGAACTGAGAGCATTTCTCCTGTGTCTTGAAATTTGGTGGGGATTGTTGGATTAATTGGGCTTGGTCCATTTAATTTAGCAATTAATCAAATGAAATTCCTAGGCATACATGGAAAAAACTATTTAGTACCATATGGAGAATTGAATGGGAGTTACACCACTTTAAAAGGTGGAACGTGGTAACCCCCTTGTGAAGTTGGAGAGAGCCAATACGCTCGCTCGCTCGCTCGCTTCGCCTCGCCTCGCCGAGCCGAGCCGAGCCGAGCCGCGTCTTGCGTCGCGTCGTGCGCGTGCGGTGCGTGTGCGTGTGCGTGTGCGTGTGTGTGTGTGCGCGCGGCGCGACGCAGCGCGTGTCGAGTGCGGCGCTTTTCTTTATCTATTCAAAATCGAAACGCCCGACTCACAATAAATGGTATTAACGATTGGTCGGTCAGAATGGTGCGATTACTTTCGAGTAATGGTTGCGCTTACTAGTGACTAATGGTTACCACGGCTCTTCGCTTTTGCCGTTACGGAGGGCTCTCTACTCCATACGGTACATAAAGGTTAGTTCTGCTTTTGTTGCCGCAATCTAGAATCTCCGGTCCGAAACCTTGCGCGCAGAAGGCTCGGCGAGTAGGCTCAAACTCCGTCCGTCCGAGTACCGCACGGGTGACGGGCGATCAAGTTTTGGGGAGCGCATTGGCGCGACTACTCATTTTGTGACTTCGTCTTCGTCCTGGTGGTGAACGCCGCGATCTCGCATCGCGAACATCTTCCTGCATCACGCCTCGTCCTGCATCAAGCCTCGATCGACTACATCGAATAGGTCATCATGTCGACTGATGGTAACGGCGCATCCGGTGTCACCGACACCGCCCCGCCCGAGGGTATAACTCGAACTCTCCTCCGATGTATTCATTTTCGTCGTGCCGTGAATATGTTAATAGGTGCTGCTGTTAGCTTGTTCATTAGCGAATATGAATACATGATTGTTGAATCACTCATGCTCTTGTATGTCATGTTATATATACTTAATTTTTGGATTAAAATATACCGAAAATTGACTATATATCCAACATATATACCTTAATTAGCGACTGGTCTTACAAATCTAATTTGTTAGGTCGGTGTCGTGCGAGCTAGCGATGTCTACATATGACAATTTTGTATTTGGACTTTTAGTGCAGATCAGTATAAGGTAGGTCACACGTGGCTGTCATCGACGAGCAAGATGGGTAGATCACATGGTAGCTCGTACGTGACCGTCCATCACTGCTCAGCTCTCTCTTATATATAAAACAATCCGAATTTTGAAAATAATCCGAATTATAATTAGTATATGAGTATATCTAAAATGATAAATAAATATTTAAATTTATTTAGATGATATATTGGAGACCAGACTGTGTTTTGACTCTGGACTTCACGTGCGTTTACACCTTTTCATGTTGTGTTAAGGGACTAGTATACTACTGCCAGGACAGTAGCAGGTGGTTCAGATCGTGTAGGCCAGTTGTCCTGTGGTGTCTAAGGTTCTCTCCATATTTTACTTTTAAAGCATATTTTTTGATGGTAAATAATTTTTTATAGTATTTAAGTTTTAAATAAAATATCTTTTCAATAGATCTAATAGTCAATTATAATACATATTATAGTAATATGAGCACACCTAATATAAGCAAAAAAGTTGCAATACCATTAATGAAATATCGTAAGGTACATTAATACTACAACTTTATAAGGTGATTGCAGTACCATTAATGAAATATCGTAAGGTACATTAATACTACAACTCTATAAGGTGATACCCCGTTCAAAAATGATGTGGTTTTTAGCTTTTTGATTGAAATAACATTATAGCTGTTGTTATTTTTTCTGACATATTCAATTAAAAAAAATAAAAAATAGCGTTATATCATCATATATAATGCAAAGAAAAAACCACATTAAAAAATCAATGTGATTCAAACGAACAGTAACAGATGCCCGGGCAAACATGTATGTACGTTCAACTAACTGGTCTACTAGTCTTTTAAGGACCTGTGTGCCAGTCTTGAAAGTTCTCTCCCCCATGACGTCTCCAGTGCTAGCTTCTAACAAGTACAGTCATGCGCGCGCGTGATTACGTGTAACGACCGACATGTGAACCACCACAGAAAGAAAGGAAGGAAGAAAACGGACTTGTTGATTCCAAACTTGAGGCTGCATAGTACCTTATTATTATACTACGTGCGTACAAACCGTGGTGAAACTACCGTAGGGGCAGGTCAGAACAGCTACCCTGGATCTCCCAGACGGAAGACCCTCCCGACGGCTATGGGGCGACGGCGAGGTGGTACGGCAAGGGAGCTGCGCAGTGCGGTGCGAGGCGGTGAGTGTGAGGGGGTTGCGGCAGTGCCGCGCGAGGTGCTGACGGCGAGCGGGCCGTGGCGCGCGGGGGTGACGATGAGGGGGCGGCGACGTGAGGGAGGCCTCCGTCCAGCCTCGATGATCACTAATTTTGGTCGGTGCAGGCAGCGGCGGCCGATCGATGGAGGCGGTAGATTCGGTGGTGGGGAAAAGAAGGAAAGCTGAAGCAAAAACGGCCAGGTCTGCAGTCACATGCATCATGCATGCAGGCAGCCTGCAACAGAGGCAAACGTGCGTGCGATGCCGACGGCGCCTTCGTCAGATCGCGGGCCTGCGGCTTGCATTGCCACTCGACCACGCCGCGCGCCTGGGCCTCTCTGTCCGCGGGCCGAGCAGTTTGGGCCCAAATAAATATGGAGCCGCGATAATCCATCCTGGGAGGATGGAGACGTATTGATATTTTTCTTTTTTTTTTTTCTGATGAAGACGTCGAGACAATGTCCTACGTGGGTGGCCCATGACGACAACCAGCTATGACTTTTTGCCTGCGGTTCTGCATTACATATGCAATGCAGCAAGTCAAGTGTCCCTGCCTGTGGTGACGATCTTTCTTGTATCTCTACTGCTTAAAAGAACAAATTGGTGTTCACATCTGCCGTGTCAAGATCAGATGACATATCCTACGCCATTTCCCCGACGAAACCATGTCAACGAAAGAAACAGAAGGTGCTGGCATATCTGATCCTGCTAGCTGTTGGTTCATGTCTCGAGCCAGCTCTTCCCTTAAGTTGTACTCTCTATGTTCCGACAGTAAATAAAAACCACGGCACTCGCACAACCCAACCCAACCCAAAAGTTGTTATTCTCAGAACAACAGAAATTATGAACTTTGGAAATAAAATAAAATGTTATAGATGTATTTTTTTTAAGAGAAAGATTGTATTTTTAGATAATAACGAGATTGTATTTTTAGAGAAGACCGTGTACTGACCGCCTTGCATTTTCCTTTTCTGAGGGCTTTTGCTATGGACAACGGCAAGGGCTTTCTGACCGTGTACTCACCGATTCATTAGGTTTAGATGCTATATTTAGCGAGACATGTTTGCAACTATTAGAGATGATAGCATTTTACAGCGTTTTCAAAGTATGAAGTCGCGTCGGAACAAATTACTCACTGGTAGAGCCTAAGGTATGTTTTGTATTTTTAATTTACCATTCATAGCATCTTTTGTTTTATTTCACTTTGACTTTTTGATTAATCTGATTATATTCATATAATCTGTTTTAGGATTGAGTTTTACAACTTAAAGAACAATCTGTTTCTCTCTCGGAACTTCCCTAGTGTAAATTCCACCGAGTTAAAAAGTAGAAGTTGATTACTCTGGAAAGAACTATGAGCACCAGGCAGCTCAACATTTTTCCATACTTGGCACTAGCTTGTATGGGCGAATCGCACTCGCAAAATGACAGATTTGCCGTACATATTGGAATGAAACGAAAGTGGCAAGAAATGGGCCTTCCGAATCCCGTGCGCAACTCAGAGAAGACATGTGATGGTGTCCGGTTCTGGCGAGTGCAAACTACTCAGAACTCTGGGTGCAACTCCCCTAGTTAATCTATGTGAAGATCTACCGGAAAAAATGGAGAGGACGGGTAGGGAGATGGGAGACGAACTCGGGACCTTGGGAAGAAGAGGACACGGAGCCGCCGGAGAAGGGCGAGGGTACGGTCGCCGGAGCAGAAGCAGTGGGAGTCGTCATGGCACGTGGCATGCTGGGCCTTCGGTGTTGAGGCTTAGGGCCGTCTCCCATAAAATTTCTTTCCCCTGCGGCCACTCGGCCACGCTGCGCGCCTGGGCTTCGCTGTGTGCGGGCCGACCACCCGGATAAATCTATCCGTCGATCAACCAGCTATGCCTCTATTTCTTTTTCTTTTTTGGCTGGAGCTTATGGTTTTCAGCTGCGATTTTTGGTTTTCAATTTATTCATACGAGAGATTACAGAATAACAGAAACTCACATACGGTTTTTACCGATATAAATGAAGTCTGTACAGTATATACTACAATTAACTAGTAGACTCTATTTTAAAAAGATACTCTGTTTAAAAACTAGTTACTATAGAAAAACTAAACAACAATTTTTAGAAATTAAAAAGAAGAGATCCGAAGACTTTTGTCTGCTGTTCATTTCGTTTCCTTGGACCAATGGTATGATATTCCAAGTTTACCTGGGAGGATGGAGACGTATACTTTTTTTTTTCCTCAACACTTGATGAAGGCGTCGAGACAATGTCCTACGTGGGTGGCCCATGACAACAACCAGCTATGACTTTTGTCTGCTGTTCAGCACTACATATGCAATGCAGCAAGTTAAGTGGCCCTGCGTGTGGTGGTGGCGCGTGCTTATGACTAGCAAGATGGCTAGTACATTTGCGCGACTAAATTTATTTTAATTTTTTAGTATTAAATAATATAACATATATATTTAAAAATATATTTACGTATCCTGTTAGTTATTTAGGATTTTAATACATCATAAATATTAAAAGTGATAACGGAAGCTTGGAAAAAATACAACTTGAGGGATGTAAATGAAGTATGAGCTTGATGGGTTGAGGTTCTTAAATACATAAGCACTCCCCATCATACATAGATCATATAGCCGTATATCCCTATTCTTCTTCTATTAGTTATTTTTTCCAAAATGTATACATATGTACGTACCTCTATTCAATCTCAAAGCAAAATGTTGATTATATGCTTGGCAATCTTATTGTTATAGATCATCTTCAATACAAAGCTTCATATCCTCTCTGCCAAAGTTTCTCTATTATCGAGTTTATTTGAAAACTGACTTCTTCAACAATGCTGACAATCATCACTCGTCGTCGTGACCTTTGACTCCTTTGACTTCGGTCTTTCTCTTCAACGACTTCAGCGAGTAACACAATATTGTCCTAATCAAATGGTTAAGATGTGCATCACAACATTGTCCTCATCTTCCTTGCCATCGCCTGAGCTCTTCGCTTCATGGTGGGTCAATGCCTTCTTGCTGGATCTCCTTCAACATTATTGTGCTATCCTTATTATAACTTTTATTTTTATTAAAAATTTTAGTTGTTTGTATTAGAATTCATATACAAATCAAATTGCTATTTTTATTATTTATATTGAATTTTAGTTATTTAGGTATTTTACTTTGCAATTGTATGGAAATTAAATTGCAAATTCTATTTTGTTTTCACTTCAAATTTTAATTATTTTTTATTGAAATTGTATACAAATCTAATTGCTATTTTTTGTTTAATTTTTATTTGGAATTATATTTATTTAGTTATTTTACTTTAGAATTTGTATCGAAATCAAATTGCTAATTTTATTCCAAAGTTTAATCATTTTTTGTTGGAATTTTGGTACAAATCCAATTACTAATATTTTTAAAATTTTTATTCTGAGTTATATTTATTTAGGGATTTCACTTAGGAATTCGCATTGAAACCAAATTGCTAATTTTATTTAATTTATTCTAAATTTTAGTGATGTAAGAATTTCACTTTGCAATTGTATGGAAATCAAATTGCAAAATTTCTTTTCTTTTCTTTTTTAATTTCAATTTTGTTTGTTGGAATTCATACACAAATTCAATTGCTAATTTTTATTTATTTTTTATTATGATTTATAATTTCATGAAGATTTTAATTTGGAATTCGTATCATAATTAGTTTGCTAATTTTATTTTATTTTTTATTACAAACTTTAATAATTTGTTGTCGAAATTCATATACAAATGCAATTGTTATTTTGTGCTTAATTTTTATTTCTAAATTAATTTTTATTTATTTTTATTTAGGAATTCGTATGGAAATCAAATTGGTAATTTTGTTTTGTTTTTATTCCAAATTTCAGTTATTTTTTATATTGTACTTGACGTGGACTCTTTCTTTTAATCTAGACCGTTATAATCTGAATCCACCATGATTAACGGTGTGAATCTTTCTCTTTTTCTCTGATTAATGTGGAAATTTTTACCCTATGAGAGCGAACGTGGTGTCTTCTTTTGTTTTTGGCTTTAATAATATAATAAATAAAAAAATGTATAGTGAGGTAGGGTCTCATGATGTCCTTGTTTCTCTAGGGCCCTGCCCTTGTTTAAAAGACCGCCTAGGTACGCAGAATGGAAAGACCTACCGCGCTAATCGACTGGTGACCACCTGCACTTCATAGAAGAGAGCTTGACGTGTTTTTTCTTGTTCCAGAAAATCTGAGCTGCTTTCATTTCATACCTAGGATAAACATGGGTTATCTTCAAATCTAGGAGAATTCAATATTTGTCACTCCATATAATAACATTTTAGGATTTGCTATTATGTAGATTGTTTAGTATTTGCCATTCTATAAAAATCAAAGTCACATTTTGCCACTTTGGACATTTTGCCCTTGCCATTGACAATTTTACCCCCTTCTTCCTCCCCACTCCTTACTATCTCTCCTCCCATTCTCCAACCTGCTAAACCTTCATCACATAGCTCAAGCCCCACACTTAACTATCTCTCTCTCTCTCTCCCCTCTCTCGTTCCCACATCCTCTCTCGCTCAACTCCATCTCTGACCTCTCTCCCAACCTGTGAGGCTGACGACGTGGTGGCTGATGACAGAAGATGGCATTGCGAGCAAGATTTGGGCTATGGCCGGGCTATTCTAGGTCGACGAAGAGGCATTACCTCCACGGCCATCCACCGGTTCTCCTGAGCGATGTGGACCAAATCCACCATGCTCCACCGCTAGCACCTCCTAAGCTGTCCTTGACATCGCCGCCACATCCGAAGGAAGATGCATCGCTCGTCGCCTAGGATGCGGGAGCACGCCCCTGCATGCCTGGGCCAGCCAGGGTAGATCTCGCCACGTCAGATATCGGCGATGAAGGGTCTCAGGTCATGTCCTTGGAGGCGAGATGACACCGGAGTGGGGGAGATGGGTTGGAGGTGGAGGATGGGGAGGCGATGAAAGTGGAGGACGTGGCAGCCTCGGAGCCGCGCCACTGCCTCCCATGTTGAGGAGAGAAGCAATGGAGAGAGAGGCCATGGCCGGAGCTAGATGAAAGGAAGATGGGGAAGGAGAGAAAGAAGAGAGATATAGTTGTTCATGTTTGTCTAAGTAAGGGTAAAAATGTCAAAAAGTAGTAAATTATAAAGTACCACTATATAGTAGCAAACACGAAATTATAACGTACACAACGACAGATTCTAAAATGTTATTTTATAGAATGACAAATACTTAATTATCCCTGTCTTGAGCATCAGCCTGCACTGCATTTCCACCACCACTAGCTAATTTATTAGCCTATGTAGAATCTGTTCCGACACGTGCTCGCTACTTGCCAAACGAATAGTACTGTATTGCTTTCATGTGCAGTGGCAAGCAGACACGAATCGTCGCCAAACAGCCGCAAAAATCGACGTCTTCTCCCTCCCACTCCGCCGCAGCCCAGACAGGACAGCGGTCGACCCCACTCGCTCGCCATGGCAACCTTCACCGCTCCGCTCCTCCTCGCGCTCCTCCTCGCGACGCCCGCGCTTTCCTCCACCGGCACCATCGTCTTCGCCACCATCGGCCGCAGCCGCTACGCCTTCGACGTCTTCTCCCTCCCGCTCTCCCTCTCCCCCGCCGCCGCCTCCGAGCTCCGCCTCACCGACGGCGCCTCCGTCAACTACAACGGCAACTTCGCCCCCACCTCCGACTCCCTCCTCTTCGTCTCCGAGCGCAACGGCACCCTCAACCTCTACCTCACCCCCGTCCCCGCCGCCGCCGCCTCCCGCCGCGAGGTGCTTGAGGTGGCGCCGCTCTCCCCGCTCCTCCCCTGGGACCCCATCGCCCTCAAGGACCGCCCCTCCCTCACCCCGACGGCTCCCACCTAGTCTACGTCTCCACCGCCCTCCCGCCGCCTCCCGCGCAGGAGCTGGGCGGCTGTCTACTCCACTCACCTCCCTCCAGCCGCACGCGCCGGCTCACCCCGCCCGACATAGCCGACTTCAGCCCCGCCGTGTCGCCCTCCGGCGAGTGGACCGCCGCCGCGTCGCCCGGCCCCGCCGGGTGGACCGGCGAGGTGGAGGACCTCCGCACGGACATCTACGTCTTTCGGACCACCGACGGGTCCCGGCGGACGCTGGCCATCCACGACGGCGGCTGGCCGAGCTGGGCCGACGAGACCACCATCTTCTTCCACCGCCGGGACAGCGACGGCTGGTACGGCGTGTACCGCGCCAAGATTTCCGTCACGGACGACGGGCTGTCAGCGGCGTCCGTCGAGCGGATCACCCCGCCGGGGTTCCACGCCTTCACCCCAGCCGCGTCGCCCGGCGCGCCGGGGCTCGTGGCGGTAGCGACCAGGCGGCCGGGCTCGGACTACCGGCACATCGAGGTGATCGACGTAAGCAGCGGCAACAGCAGCAGAAACGCCTACTACGAGGTCACCAGGCCCGTGGCGCCGCGCATGCACCACTTCAACCCGTTCATCTCGCCGGACGGCGCGCGCGTCGGGTACCACCGATGCCGGGGGAGCGGGAACGGGGACTCGCCGCTGCTGCTGGAGAACATCAAGAGCCCGGCGCCGGACCCGTTCTCGCTGTTCAGGATCGACGGGTTCTACCCTTCCTTCTCGCACGACGGCAAGAGGATCGCCTTCGTCGGACTGCCGGGGCTGTACGTGGTGAACTCCGATGGCTCCGGTGGCCGCTGGAAAGCCTTCTCAGGGAACGCCTTCGCCACATCATGGGATTGGAAGCGGAAAGGGGTGATATACACCAGCATCGGGCCAGAGTTCGCAAGCGAGAGCACAAAGGTGGACGTGGTGGCCATGACCCTCGGCGACGACGCCTCGGATGACATTTCGATCAGGAAGCTCACCGTCGGAGGCGAGAACAACGCGTTCCCGTCCCCGTCGCCGGACGGTAAGTGGGTGGTGTTCCGCTCTGGGAGGTCCGGGCACAAGAACCTCTACATCATGGACGCCGAGGACGGCGAGGCCGGGGGCATTCGCCGCCTGACCGAGGGGCCATGGTCCGACACCATGTGCAACTGGTCCCCCGACGGCGAGTGGATCGCCTTCGCGTCCGACCGGCACAACCCGGGAGGCGGCAGCTTCGCCATCTACATGGTCCACCCGAACGGCACCGGGCTGCGGAGGGTGGTGCACAGCGGCGACGGCGGCCGGACGAACCACCCCTGGTTCAGCCCGGACTCCAAGAGCCTGGTGTTCACCTCGGACTACGCCGCCGTCTCCGCGGAGCCCATCTCGAACCCGCACCATTACCAGCCCTACGGGGAGATCTTCACCGTGAACATCGATGGGTCGAACGTTCGGCGGCTCACGCACAACTCGTTCGAGGACGGGACGCCGGCGTGGACGCCCTACTTCCTCAAGCCTCAAGACGTCGGCGAGACGCTGCAAGCCTCCGGGAAGTGCGCGTTCCACGACTGCCGCTGGCTCAACACATCTGATGCGCAGCCAGATGGCCTTCGGGTTGGTAAGAGCTGCTAAAAATGCTGTGTCGTGATGAAATCAAGGAGAGCATGCATGTATGTATATAACTGGTACATTGCTCAAATCTACCCATGTAAAAATGTTTGCCCTGCAGGATATGGCTGCCTGCCTGCCTCTGCCTGCTTAGTACTCTACCTATATTTCCCCAAGAATAAGGTCATGTACAGTGATGCTATGTTTAATGTAAAATACGATCAGGCTTGCATTACCAGCATATGTACGAAGCTTTCTGGCAACTTTTATGGTACTAGGATATATTGATTAACTTGTCATTCTTGTGGCAATGCTACTGCTGCCTGCTAATGCATGGCATGGTAAAAACCGAGCCAAGTTTATAAAGAATATTTCAACTCTGCCAGCAAGAACTCTAATTTTACATTGACACAAACACACACGCCCCACATATACTGACATACCTTACAGAAGGCTCACCTCTACTGATGATCTAACAAATGACCTTCTCCACCATACCTGGAAGGCTCTACTAAGGTTCGGGCATTCCGTGCCTCTAGACGCAAAGCATCGAAGCCATTCTTCGAGTAAGCTCTGATGCTGCTGAAGTGGAAGGGTGAGAAGAGCTTGCCCCAGATTCTCCTCCAACACCCTCACATCTAGCCCTTTGGAACACCTTCGAAGCCAACTGAAATCCATTAAAATTGGCAGAAACCATCCGTAGAACAGTTGCCTCCTCAGATCGCTGGGGCACTGCACTTTCCCTTTCCCAAGTGCAATGAACACGCTCGCTGATATCCGGCTTAGCTCATACCTGAACATCGGCGATGCTTGATCGTGCATTCTGATGAGTTCGTCTTGCTTAGCCCACAACTTGACGAATTCTTCTGCCATATCATTGTTTACAAGAATCTCGAATAGCCAGTTCAGGTTCTCAGTTTGCTTACTGACTCTTTCAATCATAGGCTTACTGTCCCTAACTTTCAATGTCTGCTCTGTGTGGCATACTGACTCTGAGTCTTCCATAAAGAGTTCCACTAGTAAGTTCAGACAAGAACAGCAAATCTCGTAAAGGCTCCCTTTGTTTAGTCCAGACAAATCCTTTTGATAGACCGAGCTTTTGCTTAGAAGACCATTGATCAAGGATTGCATCTCTTTTCTTGCACCGTTGTTGATGCTGCTGGTGACAGACTGGATGAGCTGAACTGTCAGGTCTTCCGAGCTGCTCCGGTATTGCGGATGTAATCTTGCCAGCACATCTTTGCATAATGCATCATCGAAAGTGCATCTAGCAAAGAGATTCTTAAGCTTCTCTTCCTCACTCTCATTCCATGGAACTGCTTCAATATACTCCAAACATGATTTGATTCCTCTGTCAAACATAATAGACGAAGCAACCTGTAATTCAAGGCATAACAACATTTATCAGACCCGTTACGAGATGCAACTGAGATTATATCAGGAATAAGAAGCTAAGAAAAAAATATGGGGAGACTAAAATAGGTACGCATGTGCATTGATAACAATGTTAAACTATTAATATGGGCATCGGAACCCTCCTGATGGTGTGGTACAATTTCTGAGCTATTCTGTAATTGACATCTCGCATGTTAACTGGAGACCACCGCCGTACTGTGGTACAAGAGGTTGTACATAAACAGTCTGCAGAGTAGCTAGCAGCAGCTAAAGGATAAAGCATGTGACACCAAAACAAATGTACTTTGTCCAAAGTAAAATTAAATTGCCAAAACAATCTATGCTGTGTAGTGCGTACATCCTATACGGCTATACCAACAAATTTCAGTCGAATAATTCAGAAGAATCTTAGCCATGCACCACCAAGATTGCTACTCTGATAATACACCATCAATAATTGTACTCTACTAATATTTCCTTCTTTGATTAGAGCTTTCATGTCCTCATGTTGACATACTAGTATCAATGGGCTTAAGTTCAGGTCCTTAAGTACCCTAGCCATAGAAGCATTATAAATTCATTCTTCTATAACTACCCTAGCCGTAGAAGCATTATAACTTCATTCTTCCATAACTACACTCAACAAATAGACAATGTGCCACATAGCAATTATGGAAGAAATTTTTGTTTAATTTGCAAACCTAGATGAAGTAAAAGCACTACTGAACTATAAGTTAGTTGGCTAGTTTCATTTATTTGCTGAGTTTGCAGCCTAAACTTGTTCAAAATGATCAACTTCCGAATGCTTAAGGTGGTCCTACAATCTTCTCAGTAAGGCTTATTGCTCACAGTCACAGCAGTTACTGGCACTATCATTCACACCGTATAATTTGCAGTCCTAGAATGGTGCGAGTGCGACCCCTACCAGAACAAATGTGGCTTCTAGCAAACTGCATGAGCTAGAGGATCAATACCATCACAATGGTTTTGATACACACATAAAACACACTAGTTAAATAGTTGATAACCAAAACATCACCTCTAATGACTAACATGTGTATTCAAAAATTTTATTGTTACATTAGCCTGCAATCCAAAAACAGCTGCATCTGCATACTAACAGAATAGGTAAACATGATCGCTTACAAATTTACGAAGAAATCAGCGCAACCAACCAACCAACCAAACAATCGAATCGACCTGTATTAAACCTGCAATGTGCAATGTACGAACACTATTTCCCCAACTACACGGCCATGGTCCACGTCTCAAAACTGAAGCAGACAACAAAGAGGAGGAAAGGAAATGCATCTCACCGCGAGCACGCCTATTGCGCGTGACACGCCGGCCCTGACGAGCCACCGCAAGGCATCGGGCTCGAACATGAGCTCCACCGTCTCCTTGAACGCCTCCACGTTCTCCACCGCATCCACCTCGATCCTCTTGCCCCCGCCCTCTGGCGGCGCCATGGCGGCGAAGAAGGCGCTGCTCTCGCACAGCATCGTGGAGTCCAGCTCCATCACCACGCACCTCCCCTCCCTCCCCCGCAGGCACAGCCTCAGATCCAGCCCCCTCCCCTCCTCCTCCTGCTCCTCCCGCAACGCCACGAACGGCACCAGCGCAGCCTCCTCCTCCACGGCCGCCTCAACGGCCACCGCCGGAGAACCGTCGGGGTCGATGGGGGAGACGCGGCCCGGGGAGATGATCCGGCGGGGGTCGATGAGGCCCGCGAGCTTGGACGACGGCGAGCTGTGGAAGGACGGCACCGAGGGCGACTTGGGCGGGAGCTTCCGGACGCCGCCGGCTCCTCCTGCCGCAGCGGGGAGCGCCCGGTTGTCGGGGCTCTGCGGGGTACCGGCGAATGAGCAGCACCAGCCGCGGGTGCGGCGGAGGTGGTGCATCGCGTCCGCCATGGTGGTGTGGTGCCGCCCGCACGAGGTGGGGATCTATGGGTTGGATGCGTAGGAGGCGGAGGTAGAGGTGGTCGCGGCCATGGGAGATTGCGAGCTGCTCCTGAGCTACGTGAGGCGAGGGCGAGGCTGAGCGCTACTGCTACTGCTACTGCTTGCAACGGGAAGAATAACTGCTGCGGCGTGACGCCGTGAGGCTGGCCTACGTGGACCACTGGGGGAAGGTGGTGGGGCCAGCCGCGGGAGGGCCGTTTCGTGGGTCCCACCTGACAGAGACAGCGGTGAACGGGGCAGGTGCGCGGGGGAGGTGGCGCCTCGGATACCCATCCGTACCAAAGCGGTGGAGATCCTCTGCGGTCGGAGGCCGTGGGGGACGTGCACTTGCACGCTGACACGTGGGCCGTTCGTTGGCGAGGACCACGTGGCGAGTTTGGAGTGGGTGGAAATTGGCGGGTAAAGAATTGTTTGTGCTCTTTTACATACGAACTAGTTAGGATTGCGTGCTACTGTACGAACTAACCAACGGGATGTCGAGAGTAATTACGGGAGAAAATTACCGTACAGACAAATCGTTACTCCATCAGGAGATCCGACACAGAGGATGTTCGATGCTCTATAAGCATGTGCCTCAGGAGGAGGAGATGTCTTATTTTCTTACCAGAGACAAACTTATGTAATACAGACTTCTATCTCTCATCTCTACGGTTTCTAAGACTTCGACAGCCTCTCTGTGATCTCCCTATAGCTCAATTGT
Organism: Bonia amplexicaulis; assembly: GCA_036346245.1. Classification (NCBI taxonomy): domain Eukaryota; kingdom Viridiplantae; phylum Streptophyta; class Magnoliopsida; order Poales; family Poaceae; genus Bonia; species Bonia amplexicaulis. The sequence continues at coordinate 718,494 of CM070743.1, read as the reverse complement.
TCACTGTTTAGTCGGTGACTACAACAACATCCTTCTGCCATCTATGTTGGCATTGCACTCTACAATTCCCAGACTGTCATCTCTCCCTCGCTATTGCATAGAATTTCTGTAGGATGACTTGGATATTGAACATCTACTGTAAACTAGAAAGATCCCTCATAAATTGCTACCAGTAGAAAACAGCCAAAAATTTGAGAAACAACAAAAACATGCAGGCATGTCATTCTTTCGAAAGAGAGCATACCTGAGACCTCCACAACCGTGCAGCATCCTGCGAGCATCGTCGGAATCCCCAAGCTCCGAGCAAGCCTTCAGGATCCCACCCAAAGCAAAGCTATCCAGCTTCACACCCGACTGGTGCATCCAAACGAGCACACTCCCTGCCACCTCCGGCTACCCCATCCACACGTACACCGACAACAGCAGGTTCCAAGAAGCCTCGTACCGCTCCTCGGCCCGATCAAACACCAACCTCGCCTCATCAATCATGCCACACCTGGCATACGTGCCAATGATCGAATTGGTCAGGAACGTGGAGCGTGCAGGCCCCGCTCACCACAGGCCAGCCCATGCCCCGCCCGGCCGTTCCTCCCATCCCTCGCCCCAGCACACGCAGCGAGCACCGCGGCGTAGGTAAACCTATCCACACCGACGCCGCTGCCCCGCGCGTCCCGGAACGCGTCAAGAGCCAGGCGTGCAGAGCCTAGGCTGGAGTACCCGGCGATGAGCGTGTTCCAGGAAACGGTGTCCCGGCGCGGCATTCCGTCGAGCAGGAGGCGGGCGTGGAGCATGTAGCTGCAGCAGCAGTAGACGGCGAGGAGGTCGTTGCACAGGAACAAACCGGGCCCGTAAGCGGCGCGGAGCATGTGGGAGCACGCGAGCTTGCCCAGCGCCAGGGACGGGGTGCTCGACGCGGCCCGGAGGAGGACGGCGTAGGCCGACGGCTCCAGGGGAGGGAGGCCGCGTGCTGGCCTTGGTGAAGCTTGCGGCCGATTGGGAGGAATAATTTGGGTTGGATTTGGGGGAGATTTCGGAGAAGCCTGTGGTTCTACACTTGTTGTTCAGAAAGAAAGAAAGAAAGAAAGAAAAAACATGCAGTACGTAAGAGCCATGCGTGATCGTTCGTATACATGCAGGTAATTGCATATATAAGATAGGGACATTTTTACAACAGAGTCTTGTACAGCCAGGGCTACGCCTTACTTTACGTGGTGAGGGCGTTGGGCAGCGAGGACTGCGTGCCGAGGACCTTGCCGCCGACGTCCGGGAAGCACTCGTGCCCCGGCAAAGGCCCGACGCGGCCGTCCTTGTCCACCTTAACGGGGTACCTCATCAGGTGGCCCCTCGTCTCCGCCATGTCCGGCGACACGTACGCCCGCCAGTTCTCCTCCGCCATCTCGTTCACCCGCCGGACGCACTCCTCCGTCTCCGGCCGCCGGAAGCACTCCTCCACCGCGCCCAGGTGCTCCGCCCACAGCGACATCCTGTACCCGTACACCTGCAAACAATATGACGTAACGGTTCTCGTTATCTCACGCCGTTGATCGTCGACAGCTTACGAAGCTTTTGGAGGGACTGGTTGATGTAGGCAGACCTGTCCGCGAGGAGGGCTGTTGTCTCCAGCCCACTTGTAGTGCGGTTGGTACGCGCCCATCGCGATCTCGGTGTCCCTGCAGCCTTCCATGGACCTCTGGTTTATGTTGGCCGATCCGATGATGACGTACTCGTCGTCGACGATCACCCCTTTGGAGTGCACGTAGATCATGAACCTCCGGAGCTTCTGAGCCATGCGCTGGAGGTTTGCAAGAACAAAAAGAGCACAACATGGTTCTTTCATGTCAGTCACTTCCGAGGTCCTCCAGTCAAATGCATGTCTGTACACGAGAGTGGTGCACTGGTGCTAGATGATGTGCTGTACCAGAGCAGAGTTGTCATTGCATAAGCTCGCCAGAGATGTGGCATCATCGGCAGGCTCACGTTTTCCGAGGCAGTAGAAGTTCAGATAATCTTGAGGATGGGCTTCAATGAGACCCTGACTCTGGAGAGCATCCGCTATAACCTTGTACATCATAGACATGGTTTGCCCCTTCAAAACAATATCATACCGAAATATCAGGATCTTCGTAGAAAAATGGTGCCTACGATCTCTCAAAAAATGCCATACTAATCTGTTTGTGTCCATGTCTTATTTCAGTGCATAATATAATGCTTTGGTGGGGAGCAAACCTGCCAAAATAGGATTTGCTGCATTGGGGCCGTGGTTGGGATGCCTTCAGGCCACATTGGTATAACAATGTAGACTGTGAATCGCTCCTTTGACTTGATCTTGTTTGCAATCTTCAAGGCCAGCTCGATGGGTATTAAATTATCCGCTCCTGATATCATGAGAGCATTCCAATCGTAAGAAGGGCGTGCCTCGACTCCATCTCAAAGATGAATAACATATACTGAAATAGCAGCACATTATTCGAACAATCCAATTATGTTAACATTATTCACTAAGTGATAATATAAGCAAGTAATGATTATTATGGCAAATCTGAAATTAAAAGATGTAACTACTGGTTGTGCATTGCAATAGAAAAAAGATATAAGCATCACTTGCAGTTGAATTGAAAGCAAATAGTGGGCAAATCCTACAAATGCAGATTTTACCTGCACTTTTATGTGACGACCAGCAGAATGAAGACCCAATGAAATACTGGTTCTCAATGTATATGAAATGTTGCGCAGACCTAATGGCTTTCACATATGCACTGTGTATGCTCTTGTCTACCTTTAAATTCTTTGCACAAACAAGATTCTGCAGAAGAAAAGAGAAAAACAACTAGTCAGTGGCGAAACATGTCTGTGGAGCTAATCAGTTGATGGAAGAGGCATTTAAATAGACATTAATGTTTCATGGCCTCATTGTGCATATACATCCTTTTTTAACTTGTCACATGTCAAAGGAACCTAACCTGTGACTGTGCCTCATGAACAAGTTTAGGAAATCCCTTTACAGATCCTGAATCAATTGACCTGAAAACCTAGCCGAGCACCAAAATAAGTAAGAAAATGTACCATCTAGAATGTTAGTGGAGTCTGAGATCAAAACAAGTTAATGTTACCAGAGAGTCTTTTTAGATCAAAATTAAGTCTTGTACCTGTACATGCCAGTTTTCTGGGTCCTGTTCCTCACAAACATGCGCATTTGCCTCATCTGTAGCAGGCGAAACAATCCAGGACATCCGGTCTATTTTTATCAATGTGTCGTAATGCCAACTTGCAACTCTCTTAAGGTTTACTTTCCATTTTGTAGCTTTTCTCCATCGCTGTTCAAAGTTTGTCAGTATATCATAGGCAGCAGGACCCTCGACTTTGCAGTGTAAGTCATGCCATGGCTGTCTAGGTCCATAGGAATTAACCTGCAGATCAGATAAAGAATGCCCCGATGTTCAAATTCTTATCAGAAAGAAGAGTGGCTCATATTGTAGAATGTAGCTATCAATACATTTTATTGAAAGCTTTAACAATTTCAGCATATTTGTGTAAGGGCAAGAACTAAGAAGGAACCCTATAATCTACTAATTATGAAATAGAGGAACTTACAGGAAATGTAGGGTTGTGAAAGTCCTCCTTGAAAACAGTACCAAGGTCTTTGAAAAGCCTATGTTCAGGTGTGTCATATCTGCCATCACACAAGTCTAGACCACCAATAAAAGAAGTTATTTTGCGATTGTTTCCAGCAGCTTGTGTATCAACAATCACACATTTCTGGTGATGTGTAAATAAAGTTCCCACAACCTGGAGAAAAGTTACATTATAAAGCATCATAGCATGGTATTAATGAATAAATGGATAAATGAACAAAGGGAAAAGGCAGGAGGTTTTTGCATGAATACATAGCTTTCTCAAGCACAAGAAGATCATTGAGAATGTCCGTGCTATCAGAAACATATAGGCAACAATACATATACTAGCCAGTAACCTTGCAGCATGATAAGCAGTCCACGGACATCTAATGCAGTAATGCTCCGTTGTTAACATTATTCAGAGTTAAGATAGTTATGTATTTATGCTTATTCACACTAAGTTGATATCCCAACTCTATTTTGACACTATATGATTAAAGTACCGAACTTTAAAACGACTTACTGTATTACTGATTTACGCATTCAGTGCAGTGCCAGTAAGTATAATGGAATAGATAATATTTCAGAAAATGTTGCAAGAAGTATCAGAAATATATATAGGGTATCGGCATGAAATATGTCCAGAAAATAATACAGTGGTTTGTAGAAATATGTGAGCGGTGCATAAGGCATAAATGGAGAGAAAACGCAGGTAGACATAGGCAACAACAAGGCAGTTAAGTGTATTGCTACATTAGATGAGGAATCCTGACCTTCTGCTTGAAAATGCTAAGCTTTGTGCTGGCATAGCGAGGAACCAACACACAATGAACACCTGAATGCCTGAAAAACTTTCTGGTTTCCTCATCATGTGTATGCATGACACCATCCTGCATTCAACCTAAATTATTTCTATCAGACTATTCTTCACTGAAGAGCTTCTTGAACAAAGTTAGTCAATCAGCCATGAAAGCATGAATAATAACCTTTCATGCTGTAAATTATGGAGTTCACGAGAGGCTTATTTTGGATCAAGGCACCCTTAAGCCCTTATGGGTTTAACGCATTACTTCTTATGTCGGATATTATCAGCCATGAAAGCATACCGTTTTCAAAAGGAATTTGTCATGCGATGTCTTGTCATCCCAAATCAAGATCACAACACGGACCCCCTCATGAACTTTGCCCTTCAGAAGCTCCCCAAGAGTTGACGGGGTTCCACCAGGCAACGGCTTGGTAGGCTCCCTCACAAGCTTGACAGGATGGTAAATGGACCAGCCGATCATGTAGATAAGATGATGGGCTTCGATGATCGCGTGGCAAATGTCCTCCCAACATTTGCTATGCTCATACATCCTTCCACCATCGATCTCAATTTCAGGAAGAGAGCCATCGGCGACGTGGGCGTCTTGATAGAGAGTGACACTCCCTCCTCTTCGCAGGGGGAAGTAAGCGTTCGGCACGCCGAGATACCGAGGACCAGCACTGGCACCATCCTTGTGCAATGCATTCTCCTCGATCGGCAAGTACTGTACGGAGAACTGCAGTTCGGGCGTCGGCCTCATCGGGTGGCTGTACTGGCCATTAATAGGGAACCAGCCCTTGATCAACGCCCCAGTGGCAATCTTCTCAACGGACACCGACGCGACGCCGATGAGCTGCGCCCCGAACATGTCGTTGTCCTTGACATGGAGCTCGACCCTGGTGACGGCGTGCGCAACCTCGACGCGGAAGTGCTCCTCCCACTTGGGGTTCTCCGAGTTGGGGATGACACGGGTCTGCGCGACGGTGGCGCCGGCGAGGCAGACGGAGACGTAGGGGTCGCTGGTGATGATCTTCTTCTTCCTGCTGGTCCGGTGCTGGTCGGGGTGGCCGCCGCAGGGCGAGGCGCAGGTGCCGTAGCCGGTGAAGCACCTGCGCATCCTCTCGGACATGATGTCCATGTTGGGGAGGCATTTGGCCTCCACTATCCATATGTCCAGGTCGCCGTGCAGGAGCACGGCCGTCCCAGATTCGGCGGAGCCTCTTCCCATGGAAGGAAGACGCAGGCACGAGAGCAACCTACCGGATCAGAAGCAATAAAAGCGCCATGATCCTGGGAAGAAGAAGAAGAAGGCCCCTTGAAGAGAGAAGATTACGTCGTGCAAATAAACCCTGAAATATAAATGGGCCGATTGCAACATACAGCACAATGCGCAGAGCGTCGATCGAGCAAGCAAGGAGGAAGGGGAACAGATTAAGGTGAAGGCACCTGAGGCTCTGACCGCGACGGGCCACAAGGAGGCGCTCGCGCGCGCGAGGGGGGCAGAGAGCTTTACTCGGGAGGAAGAAGTCCTAGGCGGGCGGAGAAATGGGGGAGAGCCGTGAATCCTCCTCCATTTTTGGCTGCCCAAGGACCAGGTGTTGGTGCGCCGCTGGCGTTGGTCTCCGATTCTATGGGGGTGCGCCGCCGGTGTACGGAGCCTGCAGCTATCATCGTCTCGTCTCGCGTGGGAAGGAGGAGCGGCTTCGTCGGCGGGAACCGCTGCACCCACGTGGTTACCTCGTTTGAACCGCCATCCCTCCCCATCTCCGCCCGGGTTTCGCGCTGCTAATCCATGTGGACGACTGCCGCGCGCGTGCGGCCTTTCGTTTCGTTCGAGACGCTCAGCACAGCAGTCTAGAGAGATTTCAACACATCTAACATCATGACAACTAAAAATTCTAAATCTGATCTCCAGAGCAAAAAAATTTCACATCTAACCTCCTTCTCGACCGCGGGATTATGTCATACCGACACGTAGCCGATCGTGCGGTCCCACGATCGCTCAGCAGGCCGGGTCGTGCGGTGCAGGACCGCACGACTCCACCGCTCACCGGGACCGACATGCTCTTACGGAGTGCGGAGACATGCGGTCGGCAGACGGAGTCATACGCTCGGCCCCCGGTGAGCAGTGGAGTCGTGCGGTCACGCACCGCACGACCCGCCTCTGATCGGATCGTGCGGTCCCGCACCGCACGACCGGCCACGTGTCAGCACGGCACAATCCCGCGGTCGGGAAGGGGGTTAGATGTGAAATTTTTTTACTCTGAAGGCTAGATTTGGAATTTTTAGTTGCTATGGTGTTAGATGTGTCCAAAATTCGTCTAGAGAGGCTGGCCATCCACCGTCCACGAGCTACGCCGCGGTGTAGCGTAGATGCAATAGAGTAACCTCAATCAAGAGGCCATACATCAAATCCAAAAAAAAAACCACAAATAAGCCCCCACTTAATGTACAATTAGTGGGACTAAGCTATGGCCGTTAGTGAAAGTCAACATTCACTGTTTACACCACAGATATTGGACCAACTCGCGCGTAGAATCAAACCACCGATCAACGGATTGTATAAAGCATACTAGCGTGCATGCTGCAACAAGTTCACATGATGAAGAATTTATTGCCGGTCACAAAACCAGCACGTACAAGACACAGCTTACAAAGCTCTTGCAGTGCGCAGCCATGGGCCATCTGACCACAGCTGGAATAGTTTTTCAGAAAGTGTTATGAAAAATCACAAGTGAGGCACATGCTAACTTTGAGGTGATACTATAACCAGAAGTGGCGACATCATATCAGGCATGAAATAACTAGTTCAACAACACACCAAAACTCCACCAAGATGGACTGATCCAACGAACACAGTTTTACTTGTCTTCTCCCTGATAAAAGAAAAGAAGAGGGCATCAATAACAATATAAAAGGCAATAATTAGTTTAAAAAGGAACATATTTTGGTACTTGCATCCTACAGGTACTGAGTTCATGAGATAATCATCAGAACTTTAACAGAGGATTTTAAAAAAACAGTACTTTCACCAAAAGATAGCAACACAGAATTATCCAAAAAGAGAGGATCCTAAACACGTATGGAAGTTGATAAATTACTCCCAACCACATCACATTTGAACTTTATGTTTAGATCAGTGTAGGCGTGTAACTAAATCCTAATATTTGTGCAATTGCCAACAGTGGGAACGTGTCCATAGATACCTTAATATGCACTAAACAAGTTGCATTCAGAATGTAACTGTTATGAATATTGTGCGTATTGAAGAAATCCAATGAGTAATATATATAGAGAGTACAAGGAGATATTACAGAGGAATATGCCGTATGCGAATAAGGAAAGCGAGACATATAAGAAAATGAATAATACAATTCATATTCTATCTCTAATACCTTTAACACCCCCTCAAATGCAAGGCGTATACAATAACATTGCATTTGAAAAAAAGTTAACACTAAAACAAGAAAAATGCGTAAGTCCGAGTCTTGATAATGTCGTCGTTGCGTGCAGCTTTTGAACAAACTGTCAAATCAAGCCGAAGAGAAATAGATAAAAGCATAGCGGCGTAGATCGAAGCCCAAGACGGTGACGGCGCAGTGCGCAAGATGCAGAAGACGCGCGGCGGCCTTAGAAACTCAGTGCGACGGCTAGAGAGGCGGTGGCATCATAACGATTTCTATGATTTGCAAGTGGCTCAGGGAGTAGAGCGACGATTGCTGTCATGCAAAAGAAAAGCCCTATACTTCTATGACTTACAATAAATTTGTGGATTCGCACAGCTTGGACGAACTAAAAATTAGAAACTACGGACTTGGATGGACGCAACGGAAGACTCACGAGAAAAAAATGCAAAAATAGCAGATACTAGCATCAAAGAACTAATACTAGTAGTGGATAACTCCTCATCCTTAAAACCCCCTCTCCCTTCTCTCTCTTCACACCCCCTCCCTCACTCCCGCCCTCTCGCTTCTCTCCACCCTCTCACCCCCTCCCGTCTCTCTCTGCCGGAGGAGGGAGAAGCCGGCGGCGCGGGCACGACGACTAGGAGGCGGCGTCCGAAGGTGGCGGCACGGGCGCGGAGGCGTGGGCACGGCGACCGGGAGGCGACGTCGGGGTGCCCAGATCTAGGCACAGGCGGCCAAAGATGACCGAATCCGACTACAGGGAGCCTAGATCCCGGCGGGTCGACGCGGCCAGGCGGAGTGGAGAGGCGGAGGCGCTCGGATCTGGCTCGAGGAGCCCGGATCCGTGTCGGATGGAGCGGCGTCGGTGTAGGCGGCGCGGCCACCGAACGGGCGGGAGGCGCGAAGGTCCCGATTCGGTGGCGGAGGCGGATCCAAAGTGAGTCACCGGCGGCAATGGCCGAGGCGACAGAGGCGCGGATGACGGCTCGGCGGCTTCAGGCGTCGGAGACTGCTGGATCCGGCCCAGAGAAGGCCGGATCTGGGCGGTAGATTCGCGCGGTGGCCTGGCGGTGGCAGGTATCGATGGCGGCGTCCTTGGCAAGTCGATGATCATCGGCTCCTCTCCTCCAGTAGATCCGGCGACACGGTGAGGCCGTTAGCAGCCGTATCCGAGAGAGGTGGTGATGGCCCATGCAGACTGAATCTGGATGGCGTGAGAGCCCGAGGAGGGTCGGCGACGAGCTGGCCAAGAGGAGCGATGACGGCGTCCACCGGTGAGGCGGCAATCGATGAGAATCAAGAGTCTTGGCAATGCGGATCCGGCAGATGGGACGTCTGACCGTGAAGAAGTGGCCACCGAGGAGGATCGATCTCGCTCCCGGGCGGCAGATCGCGAAGACGAGCGGAAGTAGATCGAGATTAGGCTTTTAACCTAAGCTCTGATACCATGTTCTGAATATTGTGTGTATTGAAGAAGCCAAATAGGCAATATATATAGAGAGTACAAGGAGATATTACAGAGAAATATGCCATATGCGGATAAAGAAAGCGAGACATATACGAAAAGGAATAATACAATTCCTATTCTATCTCTAATACCTTTAACAATAACATTTATCTTTCTTGCCATGTTCCTAACATATATACCTGCTATGTGCATTAGAGTTTAGTTGCAATGAATTTAATCCATAAATGGGAACATGAATGTAGCGGGCAGGCTAACATGACTTAACAAAGAGTATAGATTGTTTTTCGGAAACACAAAGAGCTGGTAATCATAGCATATACTACCAGGATGAAGAAATTGTGGTCGAAGTAAAAAGACCACTATATTGGCAATTTGGTAATGGACGGCAATTAATATATTGATCATAAAGTTTAGCCAATCAGCTAAAAACAAACTGTGATTTAAGGGAAAATGAGAAAGCAGTTACTTCAGAATGAGCAGAAGCAACAGTTGAAACTTTGGGTGACCACTTTGGAGGAGCACCATTGAATATGTATGAGCATTCAGTGTACGCAGCCCCTATCCCCACACCAGCTCCAAGTGCAACTGACGCCCAGCGGGTTGTTGGGCTACCTGTATAAAATAGCACAGGTCAAACATGCATACGTATGTAAATTTGATGGCAGTTACTCCAAGATGAGTGAATTTACTTCTTTTACAAGTTGTATGTGTTTGCATATGCCCATTCTGAATGATTCAGGAGTCAATAAGGCTATAACAAATTTGAGAACATTAATGGAAAAATATATAGCTAGTTGCTACCAGTGTTACCCAGACACCCGTGTCCATATTTTTTTTGCCGAATCGGATTCTGACAACCGTGTCCATTTCCGAATAACACTGCTTGTGCCCAAAAAAATTTGCCAAATCGAACACCCAAATTCGAGTCGGATTCCGACACCCATGTCCTTGTCCGAGTAACACTAGTTGCTACACAACTCACAAATTATGGAGGGTGGTATGGAAAATAGTCAAAGGTTCAAAGCTAAACTACTTCAGATGCAAAAGGCAGTACATAGTAACAAGTTGCACTGTTTAAAGAACTTGTGGACAGTGTTCTAAAAACGGGTCTACTAGGCTATATACTCGCCCGTATACAAGTAATGGGTGCCCCTACCTGTTAGCCGGTTATCTGCATAATCGGGCCGGTTATCTGCATAATCGGGCCGGTTATGCCGTATAATCACTACTAGGTTATGTTACCGGTCGAGTACCGGTTACCGATTTTTATAACCTTGCTTGTGGAAATCAAAATCCATTCTGAATGTAAGTAAAAAACTACACATTATTCAACTAAACAAAAAAGACATGGAAAACATATTAATAATAATGATTTGGGATAGACATGAATGGCTATGCCCTTCAAGGTCGAGATTGAGATTGACCAAGGATACTGCACCTACATATTATAATTAATTTGCCATGTTGTTATAAAGGATAACTGGAGACAACCCATTTAATGTCAATCAGATTAAGCACAAACAGAATTTTATAATTCAGGATTAGTAATGATCGACGAAAGTCATACCACAGCCCTATGCATTCCTGCCTACCACATAGAATCAACAGCATAATTATTCCCTCAGGAGGTCTATCGGTTTACTGTTGATCACATTTCGAACATATTCTATGCATCGTACATGTTGGATGCCTAAAAATATAGATTGTACAAAGCTGTCCTAAGTGGTATAGGGATCTAGACTTTTAACGGACAAAATATGATTGAGCACTAAAAGAGATGCGCTATAATTTGAAGAACAGCATAGTGTTTATGTCTCGCACATACCGCAATCCCAGTCAGTCACGCCCTACTAAAACATTGCGCTGCTCTTTCTCCAAATTACCAGCCAAGACAAAATGATGAGGGTTTAATTTGTTTAATAACCCAAATTTACCGAACCTGTTCGCAGAGCGACTACCACAAAAGAAAGATCTGCTCACACCAACTAAAGTCGGTTGAAGTAAACGCATAAGTTTTGCTACCTACCAATCAAAGTCATCACAAGCATAGCCAGAAATTCAGACACAGTTAACATGCTTCCAACAATGATTGATAAGGAGATCGAAATAAGGATGTGGCCTCCATGCCATACAGTAAATTGAACATAAGAAATTTTTGCTTGCACACATCAGCTTACCACAGCCCATGAGGTGAATTGACTCTACAACAACTCAATTCCCGTCAAATGTGGGACCAACCACAGAGATAGCAGAGGAGTTAATTAATCTATAATGCCCTAAAGCAACCAGTTCATAGAAAATGCGCATTAATCCCCAAAAGTGTTACTTGGAGGAGCGCAACCTGCTTACCATGTCCCGCATCAGATTAGGCCAATCAAAATGGAACAAGAGCATCTGCACTAACCCTAAACCAACAGCTAGATACAACAATCCAACACCGAAATACACCGCATGCGGCAAACAGATCTCACGAGGTAAAAGCAATGGGAAGGTCAAGCGAGGTTAGGGGGTTCCGTACGGAGGAGGAGGAGGCCCGCGAAGGCGCCGGCGAGGGAGGAGTAGGCGACGCGGCGGATGGAGATGTCGAGGCACGCGTCCCACTTGGCGTCGAGGTCGTACCGCGGCGGGATCCCTGACTTCGGGGCGGAGACGGCGGCGGTGGGGTGGGGTGGGGTGGTGGCGGGGCGGGGCGGCGTTCTCGGGCGACTCCGCCATGGAGAAGGGTTTCGCGACACGAGGAGAGGACGACGCGAACGGGGGAGAGAGCTGAAGACTCGAAGGCAGGCTTGGTGACCTTTGGAACCGCCTTGTCTGATGCGAATGCGATGCGGTGCGGTGGTTTGGTTTGTGCTGGGTACGGACTGCGGAGCCAACGTGATACGCTGTTTTTTTAGTACAAAATTTTTCAATTGCCGGTAGATTTGAATTGTTTCTCAAGAAATTCTTACGGACAGCTTAGATTACTAGTTTATGGTATGGTTTGTGCTGTGTATTCATAATATGAGTATACGAAAATTTAGCGTGGCTCAGCAGGGATGACATGGTGAGCGCTAAGTCGCTAACTACTCACTGGTCAGCCAAGGTGACCCTGCTCGGTTGGGCTGAAAAGCTGTGACTTATGGTTGAAATTACATTGTAGCGGTTGAAATTTTATTGTAGCTAAATATGTCTTATTTGGTATAATTAAATTTAAAAAAAATTAAAAATAGAAAGATATGCTAGCTTATTATGGACAACGCAAACGAATACGAAAAAACCAACAAAAAAGCTCAAAAAACCAAAAGTTTAGAAAAAGATAAAATTTATGAATAGTAAAAAAAATAAGCTAGAAGTTGAAGCCGAAATGAACGGAGCTATGTGTGTTGCAGTCTAAAAAGTAAAGATTCACCATATGCGCGCTACTGGATTAGCGCCCCACCATAAAAAAAACATAGCGACTGCACACTATTCTCTTGTGTTTCAAAACAGGTCTTATATGCTTGATAATTTAAGCGCTAATAGTTTCTTCAATGATTCACACGAAGCATGTTTGGTTAAGAGGAATCTACTGTGATTTAGTTTAAATTTAAAGTGCCCTAGCAATCGGTAATTTTTCTCGTGTGAAATAGAGGCTATTCCATAGAAAATAGGATAAAAAATTAAGGACGAGTGTGAAATATCAAAATCCAATCTAATATCTATATTAAATATAGCTAACTTTTCGTTATTGTTTGCCATGGGCTACGTGCGTATAATGTTTTTTGCTAAACAAGTTCTAGCAACTAAATATAAGGAGGTGATACTGAAGATTCAAGAGGCTAGCGTATCTAACGAGTGTTCGTGAGGTGCTGGCATGTTTAAGAAAAAGTTTTGCTTATTTTATTTTTCTTGCTTCATATTGTAGCATTGTATTATTATTTTTTGTTATACTAGCTACGTATCCGTATGTTGCAACGAAACTTATTGAATATATAAAAAATCGTACTATAGAAGAGAGTTGCTCTGATCAATTAAAAATTGTATAATGGTAAGAAGTTAAAAAATAGAGCGATTAGAGGAGAATGGATATACAACCATCAACTTATTATTTTATAATAGTAATAATATTATAGACAAAGTCATTAAAAAAGTCCTATAAACTTAGACTTAGACGGAGAGACGTTAGATATTAGTTAAATGTTGAGAGCGTAGAATGAGAGATGAGTGTATGTATAGAATGCCTACTTCCACATTTTAAAATCCTAAGATGTTTTTCAGTGTACTGCAACTGCCGCAATGTGCAAACGCTCACGTCACATCATTGTTAGCGTGTCCCATCGGTATGTAGCAGCTAGCATCCATGCATGCGCTGGAAAGAAATTTTGTAGGTAGTAAAAAAAAACCGAAACTATCATGAAATGGAAATAAAAGGGTTTTATCCAAAAACAAAATGGGAGAAAAAAAACGTCGACAGCAGGATTCGAACCTGCGCAGGCAAAGCCCAACAGATTTCGAGTCTGTCTCCTTAACCACTCGGACATATCGACTTTGTAATCAAGGAAGTTGTAATATCTAATTAATAGTAGCTTCAGTGCATCATCCGCTGAATTCATGTACAGACTACAGAGCCCCAATAATATTTCGGAGCAAGAGAGAGATGACTAGAGCTTAATTTAACACTATGGTTGGACCAGCCAAACAAGATGCACTGCGAGATCAAACCCTCGTGTTTACAGCAGGATATTTTCAGATGCTCTAGCTTCAATCAAGCAATGACGATCCAACAAGGTCCCATATAATGCATGATTAAATCGTGATGACCAACAGTGGCACCGCCGTCAAATTAAGCAACAAATTCAGAACAGGGGCTTCTCTGAGTACGGTGCACTAGTGCTTCTATCTTCCTGATGCCATTTTCATATGAATGGAGAGATAGTACGATCTGTCAGTATTCAGTAATCGGTACGGGCTATATTTGCAGCATTCGACAACGAAGTGAATAACTTCACACATTAGTAAAGAGTTAGGTGGTGATCGGTTCGGCTGAAAGCTGAAAGTTTATGGCTGAAAACAATGTAGCTGACAGATGTTTATTTAACATAATTAAAATTTAAAAAATTGAAAAATATAAAAAATATGTTAGCCCATCACAGACAACGCAAACGAATACGAGAAAAAAAAGAACCGACAAAAAAGCTCAAAAAAAATCAAAAATTCAGAAAAAGACGAAATTATGAATAGTATAAAAATAAGCTTAAATCATATTGAACACAGCCTTAACAGGCCAAACTTGAACAAAAGGAATAGTCACATCACCGGCCGGTTTGTTACTGACATATATTACGGCTACATAATGAACAAATTAAGGGAGCTGATTCTATGCTCTCCCAAATAGTGATTTCAGCAAGCTAATGAAGCCCACAAGACAGAGAATAGTATTAGCATGCAACGTCCGCCCGCGTATTAACTTTCCTTAAGATACTAGTTTTAGGAGATGCTTAACCCGTACGCACTCTGAGGGAATCCGCATCTCGAAATTCAGCTTTTTGAATCCGTATTCATTTTTATCTTCACCGTCTAGGATCGGAGCAGCATAAAAGGGCAGGCATGGTGCGCCACCACCAGGAACCATCCGTCACTTCATCGCGGATTGCAGTCAACATGGCTCAGGGTTTGGGTGAAGGCTTCGCCTTCTGCCCCCAGGATCAGGAGCTCGTCGACCTGTTTCTCCGGCCAAAGATCGCCGGCCAGCCCTTGGATGCCCGCTTCATCCACAACACCGACCTCTACTCCGCCGCCCCCGACGAGCTGGTGGACAAGCGCGCGCCTGGCAGCGGCGATGGGGACAGCCGGGTGTGGTATTTCTTCACCCCCGTGCACTACTGTGCCCGCAAGAACGCCCGCGGCGAGAGGAAATTGCGCACGGTCGGCTCGGACGGCAACAAGTGGTGGCACTCGGAGGTTGGCCAGAAGCCGGTGAAAGGGAGCGCCGTCGGCGGGTACGTACAGAAGTTCACCTACAAGGTGAAGACGGCGTCCGGCACCGTCAAGCCGGGATGGCTGATGGTGGAGTACGGCATCCACCAAGAACATGGATCGAGCGATCTGGTCCTCTCCAAGGTGTACCGGTCGCCTCGCACCTCTCGCTCGGGGTCGTCGTCGTCGTCCTGCACTTCGGCCTCGTCAACGTTGACGGCGGCCCTGTCCCTGTCCGGCTTCGGCTGCAAGAGGAAGGCAGCTGGCGACCACACCGAGGCTCCACCCTGCAGCGTGCGGCGGCAAACGGACGAGGAAGACGACCTAATGCTTGCGGACGACATCGAGCGCACCCTGATCGCTTCGTCCGGCGAACTCGACGACAGCGCGGCGTTGGAGTATTACCGCGGGACGACACACGTGCCGGGAGGCGAGCACTCCAAGTCCGAGGTGACTTCCTTCTTGCCTGCCGGAGGCGAGCTGATAGCCGAGGCGTGCGACGAGTGCAGCAGCGGGATGCCAACGTCTGCGCCGTCGTGCAGCGACGTCGAGCTCTGCCTCTTGGAGTCCAGCTGCATGCCAGAGCCACCTACACCTGCCGCGATCGAACCGGAACAGCAGGTGGACGGCGGGCAGATCGAGCTCGTTGACGCCGGAGTTAATGTTGGCGACTTGTTAGACCCGGCGCTTGGCGAGTGCAACGGCGGCGGCTTGCCATGTGCAGCATCTGCGCCGCCGTGTGGGGACGAGCTCTTATCGGCGTCCGGCGACACGACACAGCAGACTACACAAGCGTCATCAGTCGGAGGTGGGTCGAGCTCTGTTCTGCAGCCGGCGGCATGTCATTGCCTGAATACGACGCATTATATGGGCTTGCCGGCTACCAGCTGTTGTCTACGTATTTGCCTCCGTCCCGCTGCGACGAGGACGACGACGCCACGTTGTGGTCAGAGAATGTTGCCACGTCGCCTCTTTTCGCCTCATCAATTGATGCTTTCTGGAGTACTCAAAGTGGTTGCTGGATGTACTGAGACAGGGAACGTTGTATTATGCTAAAATTTTTAATCAAATATCATTGTTGTGTTGCAAAGCGATTGGTTAGCATCAATATTGTGACCTTTTTTATTAGAGAAAATTACCATTCGGTTAGCAGAGGGAAGTGTGAGAGTTGCTTGATCTTAGCTTAGGTGCCATTCGGTTGGACTAAAATAAACTAGTTTATAGTTATAATTGTATTGTAACTGGTGGTGGCTTTGATTCCACTATTTGCAAGTAAGTAGTGCGGTAGTAACCATGAAACAGTAAATTGTCGATAGCTGTTCTTTTTTGGCTAGAATTATGCTTTAACTTTGCCGATTTCAAGGAGTTTTGTACTGTGAATGGAGTTTGAAACGAAACCAAATTTTAAAAAAGAATTGGAATTTCATTTTGATTTAATTTCCTCTTGATCCATAGCCTAAATCAGCTGAAACCCTATTTGTCCACGTCACCAATTGATGCCGACATTGCTTCAACTAGGAAGATTTGCGTTGGCACTGTTCCTAGTCCGAAAATCCGTCGCCGCCTGCATTCTTTCGTCCGCTCTCGCGCCTTCTCGCTCTCTCTTGCCGCTGCCACCTCTTCACTGCCTGTCAGATGTCGTACGCCCTGCCCTAACACCCTCTATAGCGTGTCAGTCCTGCCGACCACCCACCGTCGGCTCTCGCACGTCTTCTGCTCTCTCAGCCCCCCCAGCCGACCTGACACCGCCGCTACCTTTTGACCGTTGCATTGTGTCGCTCGAGGCAGCCAGTACACTCCTCTCTGCCAAACGCATCGCGCCTCCCCGAGCCTTCTCGGCATTGCCACGCGTCGTCGCCGCCGCAACCCATGCACTATGCCGAACCGCCTCTGCTGCCCTATTTAAACACCCGAGCCCCTCCATTCGAAGCCATCAGCGCCCAGAGCCAGCCAAGCACGCCTGAAGCTCTGACCACCCTCCCCAATGCCGGCAATCGCTGGAATCCCCAAAGGCAAGCCCTAGATCGATTCTGTCTCTCTGAGCCATCAATTTTCAAATTGCTCTCGCCTGCAGCTTCCACATGCCTCCAGAAATACCCCCGAACCGTTGCCCTAGCTCCCCGAACACCTCTCTTTCCTGGCACCGAAAACCACCGCCCGACCGAAACACCTCACCGTGGCCAGCCCAACTCCGACCTCCTCAACCCAAACCGCCACTTCCACGAGCCTACCCTAGCCCCACAGATGCTCAAACACCAGTGCAATTGCCCAATTAACCCTCCTATTACCCAGTACCATTTGAACTTACCGCGATAGAGAAAGCCTCGCCGTTGGCGATTGCTGACTTCCCTGTCCCCGTCGACCACAAAAATGGAATCCCCATAGTGCCAGGAACCCAGCCATAGCCTCCTTTTCCGTCGCAACCCGCCCTAGCTCCGCCAGTCGCTGCCGCCGTTTCCTCTGCTTTGGCGTCGCACGCGCACGGTCGGGGTGGAGAAGAAGAACGGTAACGGCCGGTTACTGTTCACCCGACCCGGTAAACCCAAGCCCAAACCCGTAGTAAACAGTAGCGGATCCTGGCAACCGAACCCACAATGAACAGTAAAACCCGCAGTGGACAGTATCTGAACCCGTTGTGGGCTTGCAACATTTCAAGATTCTGACTTCAGTGAGCTAGCTGATCCACAATGAAACCCACAATGAACAGTAGCGGATCCATGTGTGCTTGCAACATTTCAAGATTCTGACTTCAGTGAGCTAGCTGTTCTTCTGCCTTATGGGCGAACGATTAATAGAAGCTCCTGACTAATCGCCATGTCTGCAGACGTGCGCAAAACTTACCTAAATTCGACGTGTATCTCCTTCCAGTTGATCAGCACTCTTATGGATTATTGTATTGTGTGCATAATATAATTAATCGCTCTAAACAAACATGACAGAAGTAAGGGCACACGTGAATGCATAAAATGAAATAAGCCAACGTGAACTCAAGATATTCTGAAGGCCTGCACAATTGCCCCAGAACCAATCATTCTACCAGAGTAGGCCCCAACTAGTAACAACTCATTAAGAGCTCTTAAGCAAAGCGAGCATTCGTATTAAAACTTCT
Organism: Bonia amplexicaulis; assembly: GCA_036346245.1. Lineage (NCBI taxonomy): Eukaryota > Viridiplantae > Streptophyta > Magnoliopsida > Poales > Poaceae > Bonia > Bonia amplexicaulis. The sequence continues at coordinate 700,157 of CM070743.1, read as the reverse complement.
ACCAGTGATTTGCACAGCAAAAATACTAGCTAATAGTTCACTTGCAAATTCCCCAAAAACATTTGCAATAGCAAAGGGATTTTTGCGCAAGTTCTGGATCAGATAGAATCTTTAACAGAAACTACATTTAAGACTAAGTATTCCTCTTAAAAGTACTCTTCCACGGAGATAGACTGACAGTAACAGAAAATGATTTCATTTCTTGTTTTTGCCCCCACATTCAGCTGCTTGAGCCCCAGCAACAGGTCACTGGAATCCAGGAACACCTTGTTTGAGGCCGCCATGGTATGAGAGATCTCCCTGGCAGCTTGAGGCCTGACCTATAAGCTCTGCACTCTTGGCCTCAGCCTGTTCAAATAGAGAATGATGATTCAGAGTTAGGCTAAAATGCTCAACTCAACAAATGTAATGCGGTATATAAAATTATTAAGACATAAAGAACACTATCAATATGCCTCTAGTAATTGTCAGTGGAACTACAAACAGTCAAACATCATAGGGGAAATACGTGTAAGCCATTTAAAAATCATCTATCTTCTCTTTTCCTTACCTGTGACCTAATAATTGCACTTCTCTTGTCTTGCTCGGCCTTCTCAACAGCGAACTTGGCACGCTCAGCTTCCTGTGCAGCAACCTGTTTGGCTTCAATAGCATGAGTAAACTCTTTTCCAAAGCTGAGGCTTGTGATAGACACATCATCCAGACCAATATTGAAGTTTCTAGCCCTCTCAGTCAGAACCTTCCTAATCTCCCTGCTCACAGCCTGTGGTCGGATAAATGATAAGTTATCATATCCTAGTAAGATCAGCTATTGTCTAGCATAGCATGGAAACATATGTAAAAGCAACAACTATGATGAAATGGTACCTCTGTGTGATTAGCTGACTGGCATTGTATTGGCAACCACAACTTTGAGTGTTTCATGGATGATTGAAGTCTCTCATCGAAGTTCTCCCCCAGTGTCCTGTAGATGGTTGGTAGTTTCTCTGGCATGGGTCATGTAAGGACACGAAGACCAATTCTCACCTGTCCAAGATATCAAGTTGTACCAAATATAACAAAGGAGTTGTCGTGTCAATGTTATTCCTGAGTGAAACTGCCAAACAAGAAGCTCATGTAATTCAGGTGGTCAATACGAGTTTAAATTGCTTAGTATGAACAAATCGTCTTAAATAGTGATGGCAATATATTATGATGAAGCAAAAATTGGACTGTTGACCACTGTTAATAGATTAAGCGGCTCTGTAAAGGAGTTAACAAATAAATTCACAAATCAGCACATACTTTTTAAGTGGGCAGTCTTGTAAAGAGCTGAAATAACATCATAAATCACATTTACTCGAGTGTTTCCGAAGATTTTAAACACCCTCAGAACAATATTAACATGCAAAAAACCTACACAAATTGAAATGCATCATTCAGTTAGTGAATAGGGACAGTCTATAGACTATAATATTGCAGATTTCATAGTCTGTCGACTGTCAAATGGTGTACCAGAATTTCAATGGCCGAGTCAACCAAATTTTGAGTACCTCCATTGCAGGTAGACCATAACTGTTGTAACAGTAACAACACTCTGAAATAATAATTCCAAACTAGCATACCAAACCATCCACATGTCAATAACGCTAAACAATTAACGAAGCCTCCCACAGGCTATAATGACATATGTCTACGACACGTCCTAGTAAAGGCAGATCCCTTGGTCCCAAATTAAGTGATTAAGCACGCACATCAAGCAGTAGATTCACACATTGGAGCTAACATTAGTAAATTACAACCTCCAAATACAAGGATCGAAGAAAGAGCATGTTACCATCTGGAGATCCCGGCTTCCGGAAGTGCTCTCCACGAGGTTGGGGCGGGCACGGACATCGTAGATGATCGGCCTCTCGAACCACGGGATGATCAGGTGAGTCCCTTCAGGGTACACCTGCACGGAGCACACAATCAACCACAAGTCAGATGCAAACGCGATCAATCACACAGCTCGCTAAAACAACTCCACAACAACAGATACACTGAAGCTCCCAAGTCCCGTCGCATCGCATCGCATCACTGCACGGCTGTGGCCGAGGTACGGAGGAGAACATGAGATGTATCGATCGAGGGTTACCTTGTCCTTGATGCCCTCGATGCGGTTGAAGACGATGGCGCGGTTGCCTCCCTCGACGTTGTAGAGGCTGTTCATGGCACCGTAGACGGCCGCGCCGCCTAGCAGCGCCACCTTGTCCAGCGCGCCCGCCCGCCCCCGCCGGCGGCACGCTCGGCATCCGCGCGCCATTGAAGTTCATCTCGCCGGAAGAGGTCGCCGGAGGAGGGGAGTGTGCGCGTGTGCGGGCGGGGTCCGGGGTTTAGTTAGGGTTTTGAATGGTTGGGGGGGGAGGCGGCGGGCGGGATGGGATCATGGCCGTTGGATATTGATCGGACGGTAGATAGGGGGCCTCTTTTCCTCCGCTTCAAGAACGGACACGGTAGGCTCGACTTCAAGAAAACTCATTCATTCTTCTCTTTTTTTGCGAGAGAAAGCGATTAAGCGAGCATGAGGAAATTGGTTCAGGCAATTTCATATGCAGGTATTCTCACTCTTAGATCTCATTCTATTAACAAGGAAGTTTTCCCGCTTCAATATTAACAAGGAAGTTTCTAGACGAAAACCGGGATGGGCACTTCAGAATCGTGCACACTGACACTGTGAATTGAGGCAGCATTGGTCTGGCACCTTGGAAAAGAAGGAACTAAGGGCCTGGTCCTTTTCGGTTGCGACTTTTGGTTTTTGACTGAAATTTTTAAATTTTGACTGTTTACGATATAAATTACGAAAAGACAGACCCTAAAACTTTCAGATTAACTGCATTTTCCGATCATCAAACCACTTGAGTCGATCCAAGCACACAAGCTCCAAAGCAAGAAGAAACTCTAGAAGCCAGAAAAAGCAAGAAAACTGGAGGAGTTACACAGCCTCGCAGGCCTCCTACAACACTGGAAACCTCGAATTCCAACCTCAAATCAACTGCACATCAAACACAAGCCTCTCTCTCCAATCTCAAGTCCTGGAACAGCCACTCCAGTGCTTGTCAAAGACCTTATCCTCACAAAGCTCCAAAGCCGGAAAGGGGAAGAAAAAGGAGGAGCTAGAGCTTTACAGGCTTCCCTCACGAGAACAAACAATGAAAGAAACGGCTAAAACGACCGCGAAAAACTAGGTGCGCAGCGCCATGAACAAACTCTGCCTTCGCGCGTGCTCTGGAACCAGGCGTTCAATGACTTCTGGAGGAATGCCATTTAGCTCTGCAAAGATCGCAAACAATGAGTCAGTTTAGCTGAGGATAAATTAGAAGCCGCCTGATGCATTTATGAAGTAGGACCATTGAAGGGAACAAACGATTAAATACTGATGAACAAAAAGATACTGCCATTCTGGAAGGCAGAATATCAGAAGAATTGTCTTTATTTGCTCAGAACCCTCTAATTACTAAGTACCATCGAAAGCTAAGAAGCTAAATGCTAGTTTGTCCACGAAGATCTATCAGCTCGTGCGAGGTTAACGAAAAAGCAGAACAATACAACAAAGAAGGCAAACCTATAGTAACCAAGATACTTCTGTTCATGTCGACGACAAGCAAATCGGTAATGTTAAGGTTGCTTGGTTCTACTGAAATTACAGTACCACACATGAGGAGGTTTTCGGCACCTGCGTTGACCGCGACCGCACACTTGATCTCGACTTCCTCGAGATACCCTCAGCAAACCTCGCACACCTGGACCATGAATTCTCAGAAGAGGAGATTTGGGAAACAATAAAAAACCTCCCGTAGCCAGATGGGTTCACAGGGGCCTTCTACAAACACGCATGGCCGATCATCAAGCCAAGCATCATGAACATGTTCCATGCCCTATTCCTCTTACAAGGACGTTGTTTGCATCGGCTAAACGATGCGTTGATCATTCTGTTGCCAAAGAAAGACGAAGCTAAAGGGATTGCCGATCAGTCTCGTTCATAGCTTTGCCAAAATTTTCTCTAAGGTCTTAGCAAACCGTCTGAAAAAGGAACTACCGGTCCTAGTGCAACCAAACCAATCAGCCTTCATCTCTGGAAGAACAATTCATGACAACTTCTGTTTAGCCCATCTTGCTGCTAAGAACCTCAAGGCCTAGAAGAAACCCTCTCGTATGCTCAAGCTTGATATCTCTAAAGCTTTCGACTCGGTCTCTTGGCCTTTCCTCCTACAAATCCTTAAACATATGGGCTTTGGTGCGCGATAGTGCGAATGGATTTCGATGTGGCTTGCTAGCGCCTCCTCCAGAATCCTGTTGAATGGAAGACCTGGAGATCACATCCAATTAAGGTGCGGTCTAAGACAGGGAGACCCGCTCTCCTCAATGTTGTTCTTCCTGGTAATGGAGGTTCTTAATGCTTACTTCCGCAATGCAAAACCCACTCTTAGCCTTATCACCATTGGGCATCCAAGGGTTTTAGGACCGCATATCCTTGTATGCCAATGATGTAGTTTGCTTCATAGCTCCATCACGGCAGGACCTGCAAATAGTCAAGGCGATCCTCTCTAACTTTGGACAATCGTCAGGTCTTTGCGCCAATCTCCAGAAGAGCATGGTTGCTCATATTTGTTGCTCCCAGGAAGAGGTTAATCTCGCCTTACAATAGCTTCCATGCCAACTTTCATCCTTTCCGATGAACTATCTGGACCTACCACCTTCTCTATCCAGCCTATCCAAAGCTCATATTCAACCCTTGGTCGACTCGATTCATAAGGAAGTTCCCGTCTTGGAAAGGAAATATGTTATCTGTTATGAATATTGTGTGTGTATTCATGAGGCCCAAAGGGCAATATATATAGAGAGTACAAAAGGGTATATGGAAGGAATACGAGTCATATAAGGAAATAAATAAGAGTCCTATTCTATTTCCTATTCTTATCCTTAACATTATCTTCGGGCGGTCGTCTCATCATTGTCAAACAAGCCCTCTCAATGGCTCCCATCTACCACCTTCTTTCACACGACCTACCCTCTTGGGCAATCAAAGCAATTAATAAAAGACGTCGCACGTCCCTCTGGAGGGGCTCAAACGTCATGTTGGGAGGCCACTGTCTAGTGGGTTGGAAAGCCGTCTACAGGCTATTGCACCTTGGTGGTCTAGAAATTCTAGACCTCAAGACAATGGGCTATGCGTTGCGTCTACATTGGCTATGGGGTCAAAAAACAGATCAATCGCACGCATGGGCAAGCCTTCAAGTTAAGGCCACTGTCTAGTGGGTTGGAAAGCCGTATGCAGGCTATTGCACCTTGGTGGTCTAGAAATTCTAGACCTCAAGACAATGGGCTATGCGTTGCGTCTACATTGGCTATGGGGTCAAAAAACAGATCAATCGCACGCATGGGCAAGCCTTCAAGTTACACATGAATCGGCCATTCGCGTAATGTTTAAAGTGGCAACACAAGTTCGTCTTGGCAATGGCAATCGAACTCTATTTTGGTCCGACAATTGGATCGAAGGGAGCTCACCGGAAGATATTGCGCCATCTGTTGCCACTCTTGTCCATAACAAAATCAAGAGAACCATCACGGTTGCACAAGCACTCCGGCACAATTTTTGGGTCTAAGGAATAAAAGGAGCCTTGTCGACTCAGGCTATCACAGAATACCTCGCCTTATGGCACAAGGTCACTTCCATCCCTATCCAACCGCACACCGATGACCAAATGATATGGAGATTAAACTCTTCGGAAATGTATTCCGCTAAGTCCGCCTACAATGCATTCTTCCTCGGCGGAATCCGCTTCGCGGCCCACAACCTCATCTGGAAATGTGAGGCTCCTCTCAAATGCAAGTTTTTTGTATGGCTGGCTATTCAAGACCGCTGCTGGACAACCGACCGTCTAGCGAGGCGCGGCGTGTTGTCGCAACCAGTGTACCCTTTGCGAACAACACCCGGAAATAATCGATCATTTGCTAGTCTCCTGCTCTTGGGTCCGGCAAGTCTGGGCACAGTTCCTACGCCTCTTCGCCAGGCGTCGCTTTCCACCGGCATCGCAAACCTGGCTGCTTGACTGGTGGACCTCAGGGCGGAAGCAAGTACCCAAGTCTAGCAGGAAAATTTTCAATTTTATAGCCATCCTATTCCTATTGACCAATTGGAACAAACGTAATGGTCGAGTGTTCAACAATATCAAGACAGGCACTGAAGCGCTTGTGGACAAGCTCAAGCAAGAATTCAATTATTGGCGTTGGGCGTAGGGCTGTAAAAAAAACTCGAAGCTCGCGAGCTACTCGAGTTCGGCTCGTTCTAGGCTCGATTCGAGCTCGGTTCGAACTTTAAACGAGCCGAACTCGAGCTTCACCGAGCCGAGCTCGAATAGTTCGCGAGTTCCGATTCGAGCTTAAATAGTAATATATATTAATTCTTACCGAGCTTACTCGAGCCGAACTCGAGCTCGAGCTTTTCTTATTGTTGAAAATTAGTGTATATTTGAATTATTTTGACTATTATCGAGTTTACTAGAGCCGAGCTCGAACTTAAAATTTTCTTATTATTGAAAAATAGTGCATAATAAATTATTTTAATTGTTATCGAGCTTCACCGAGCCGAGCTCGAGCCTACTCGAGCTTAGGTCGAGCCGAGCTCGAGCTCAGGTTCAAGCTCGAACCCCAACTCGAGCTCGGCTCGAGCTTGGCTCGAGCTTTTATCGAGCTCGAGCCTGGAAGGCCAAGCTCGCTCCAGCTCGGCTCGTTTACAGCCCTAGTCAGGCGGCCTTGGACTCTCTCCCGACTCCACTACCATGACAACCATCTTCTAGTTTTACTTTCTCGCGGTCTAGCTGCGCTGTCTCTTTCGCTTCTTTTAGTTGCATCTTCCCCTCTATAGTTGGTTTCTAATCTCCTGTACCCCTCAAACTATTCTTCCTTTTTTGTTCTCTCTCCGATGGCTGTAATGACTTCCTTCCTGTTAATGCAAACCTTTTGCATGTTCCCTAAAACAAATTACAGTACAATTATGCTACCTTGAGATCTGAAGTTGAAGAGAGAAGGAAGAGGACGCCCATTAGGTAGACGAGTGTTTGGATCTCTCAACTCGTCGAAGAAGGGGTGCATGCAGGCTTCCATCTAAAGAATGATTCCGTAGTTAGAAGAGAGAACAAAAAAACTCACAACATACCACATCGCACTGTTCATGGCAACAAAAAGAAAAGGTTGTGTGGCCATACAGCAGTGCACCGAAGATTTGGTGAGTATTGCAGAAACCTGCTAACAAGGTCCACTGCTTCAGGTGGGAGCCTTTTTTGGAAAACCTGGATAAAAAGAAAACTTTTGAGGTAACAAAGGAATCCTAAGAAAGTATGTTCATTTATTTTTGCACCTGAGTATATACATGGCATGGACATTGTTAGCGTGCCTGACACCACTACTGGAAGTGTGAAATTGTAAATGGCAATGCTCCAATTAGATTTTTCATTTTTTTAATGTAATTATATGTTTTTTATGTGAAACAGTAGGGGAGGGCCCTACTGTATAAAATCCAATGTTTATTTCAATAAATATTTCACAATTTAATAGCACAGAAGTCAATAGATTTCCCTGTTCCAAAAGCATGTACCAAAATGAACAACAATTGTGCATTTTGTACCAACCAGGACACCCTGCATCCATTTTGTATGAAAGGCATTATGTGCAGATTACCTTGTGCCATGGATGAGCCTTAATTTGTGGGAACTTGAACTCTGTGTAGTTTGGATTCATGCACTTAATCTCTTCCCTTGTTGGAGTACCCAAAACCTGCAAGGCACTGACTGAGCATGTCATTGTCGAGAATACAGGTCGCAAGAGAACAATTTAAGATGTCATAAAAAATTTCACCTTGATAATCTCAACCAGCTGATCAACTCCACTTTCCCCAGGAAACAGAGGCTACATAGATGAATGTTATCAGAAAAAAGCAAGAGAGCAGAAGCAAATAGATTGTATGCATGTATAAAACCTGTCCGAGAAGCAGTTCTGCCATGACACAGCCTGTGGACCACAGATCAATGGCAGTGGTATATACAGTGGCACCAAATATGAGCTCTGGTGCCCGGTAATATCTTGAGCATATATAGGAGATGTTTGGCTCCCCTTTGACCTGCATTTTTTTTGCAAAATATTACATCACAACAAGCAACAACTTAGAGAGATTAACATGTCTAGGTAGGTTACTGCATTTAGTGCACATTTGTTTATTCTTTTCAAGAAAATTTAGCATGTTCATTCAGAAATCAGAAGCGCTTGTGCATTTAAATTTCTATCAAAATTAGAAGATAACTTACCAAGACTTTTGCACTGCCAAAATCACATATTTTGAGCTGGTGTGTATGTGGGTTAACCTACAGTAGAAAGATTAGTAAAAATGTATTAGTAATTATTGATACATCATCAGAAATATGTTATTACTGAGGTAAAGAAAGCTCAACTAGCAAAACAATTCGGAGGGAAGTAAACTCCTATGGGCATTATGGAAACCTCATTTAATTCATACTCCATAGTAGTTCATGTACGATTCTTCATGTTCTAAAAACAAAAAACTAAAGTGCTAACAATTTGTCTGATTAAATAATCCCTGATTTATGTCGTTTATACTGTTTCTCATGATCTTTTGCATGAGGCTTAGCACTTATACTATATGCTCGAGTATATTTCAAATCATTCGGTATTTAGGTCTAGTAGTGGACCTAGTGGTAAAGAACAAAAATGACTAAATATAAGTGCTCTTCCATGAGACGATACCATCAACAAGAAAAACAGTATAAACGGTAGTATATAATATGATATCCTGTAGCCTAGCACCAAACAATGCACATGGGATGGCTCAGCTACAGGAAACTAAATAATGCACATGTGGATTGATGTTTTCAGTTTCAAACTATTGGGGGCCAAATATCATGTATGTGGAGCCAATCAATAATTAGGATATTCGGATACATATGAACCACAAATTCAGTCCCACTGTGTATTCAACCTCATTTTATTTTTTATGGTGTCACCACATCATCAGAAATATGTAGTAGAAAACATGTGTACTCCATTGAACAAAAAGGCACCACAATGTTTGCCCAAGTTTATTATGACATTACCATGATTTGAGAGAACATGACTAGAAAAACCCTGAAAGCCTGTTGCCCACTATTCTTGAATGAAAAATCCAGGTACATCCAAAGCAAAGTAAACCAGGACTCTATTACCAACATTTTGCACCTTCTCTACTGACTATAGAATTTGATGTCGATATTTGCATATTTTATTTAGTTAAACAGACAGTTGTTACATGCATAGAACCTCTTCATGTACCAAATCAATTCTACTTTACATTCCACCAGCCCAATAACATGACATCCAGCATATGTTGAGGGTATGCACAGCACAACACATTAAGCATAGAAAAGAAAGAGTTTAAAAGCTCACAAGAATGTTCTGTGGTTTGATATCACGGTGGCAGATGCCAACACAGTTATGTATATAAGCAAGTGCTCGGCATATCTGCAAAGTTTAGAGATTATAGAACAAGGATTTGATGAGTTATTACACAATCAAACTTTATGCTAAGATACAATACTAAAAGATAACTGAAGGCATGCTTTGTTGCATGGCTGGGAAAATATATTTCTGACTTCAACAACTACAAAGAGCAAATGGATCTATGGCAGAACTCATTAGCTAAAATTCTAACCGTAGTAAAGAACAAAATCTAGCAGAAACAAAACATGTGTGAGTTATCAGTTACCCAGCAAATAATCTATGTTAGTCCCTAGAGAGTGGTTCAAGTCACTCAACAAAAAACTTAGAAATGCTCTCTTGTGAGCATGCAATGCATAACCTTCATTGTATACTACTAAAAATATGCGTAACAACTTATTGGTTCAAGTCACTCAACAAAAACTTAGAAATGCTCTCTTGTGAGCATGCAATGCATAACCTTCATTGTATACTACTAAAAATATGCGTAACAACTTATCTCAGGAAAAATATAGATTTTGATAGCATCTCATCATCTGTGTGATATAATTTTTAGCACTGGATGTTTAACTAAACATACAAGAAGCAAGTTGTAGAACATAAATACAAAGACAGGACAACTCACAAGCTGGGTAGGTTGGATGTTTAAATGTCTAAGAATTTATTTTAGATTCTTCATGGAAGCAATCGGTGAGAATCACTAATTAAAACGTTTTGAGAGGTTCCAATACGGTACTCAATTATTGGAAGATAAGCTTGAAGCAGACATGACGACAACAAAGGACTGCCACCAAGTAGGGAAAAAGATAAGATACTAATGCCTTCAGTAGTCCAGAAAATTCTGCACCACGAGCTCCACATGACAACATGTAGATAATTTTGGAGAACAAGTATGCCTACATCATATAAACTATTGGCCTATGCTCATTATTTGTGATGTAGGCCATCAAGACTGGCACTTATTTTAACTCTATCGCACCAAGTTCCTTTCAGATGGATTAATATGATATGTTAATGTCCCACAGGATTATACATCAATAATCCTTAAGCTTTAGTATGGACCATGTGGCATGCATGCCTCATGACCACTAGACAATGCAACTGAAAAGAAGTAATCCGCATTTTGCAAAAATTTAGGAAAGCAATTGAATAGAATGGTACATGGGATGCAAAATTGGTAGCATTTCTTTTTAAAAAATACTGCTCCAGTGCAAAGATGAATGTTGAAACTGAGGACAATTTCTAAAGCCTAACATCATTCAGAAAAATAACCACCAAGTCAGGGCAGACCTGATAAGTGTATAGTTTGACATAAGTGAGGGGCATCCGTTGATTCATTCTGTTGTACTGTCTTGCAATCCGGTTTACTGTGTCTGGAACAAACTCAAGCACAAGATTGAGATAAAGCTCATCCCTTTCGGTGGTTGAAAAGAAGTAATGCTTAAGGCCAACAATGTTAGGATGGTCAAGCATATGCATAATTTGCAATTCCCTGTTCTTGTATCGTTTATCTTGAAGAACCTTTTTTATGGCAACGATTTCTCCTGTTTCTCGACATTTGGCCTAAAGAGTTGACAAGAACAGGTTATATGTCTTGCACAATCAGTTAAGCATGGAACGTTTAGACAATGAAAAGACCACATGTTTACCTGATATACAACCCCAAAAGAACCAGTTCCAACCACATGTTCAGCACTGTAAGTGACCGACTGTTTCATTAACCACCGTATCAGCATTTGTTTCATGACCAAACATCATAGATTGCAAAGATGAAAGTAAAATTACCCTAACCTGTTTAGGCAGACCATTTCGGCCACGAATTGTAGTAGCTATTATGTGACCAGCTTCAGCACCAGAACCATCGGTCACATCTGGCTCAATGTCCTGCAAATGAATTGAGTATGTTCATCTAATAAAATAAAGTGCAAATTTAATTCACAATTTTCCCTAGGCTTGCTGCGAATATGCATGAGCCAAAAGATTGTGAAGCAATGGCACAAAACCATGCCTTTCTAGGATGGGGAGCAAATTGCAAATTTGTGGTAGAGCAAACCACATACTTATGTTTGCACCAATGCAACGATTCGTTACAACAGGAGGTAAACAAAATAACAAGAAGAACCGGAGGGGAGGGAAGAAGATGGCTTTGTAACATGTGCTTGATTGAATGTGGCGATAAGTGATTGCTCATTCTGCCCCAAACAATAGCATCAGTTCAGTGGCTAGTAAAGCAAACGGGAGTAGAAACCCACCCTTTCATTATCAACATCTGGCTTGGCATCCCTCAGTTGCATTTCCAGCATTTCCCTTCCAAGAAACTCAACCGAGCTAGCCGGCCCCTTAAAGCCATTCCCCGACCGCGAGGAGCTCCCAGCCCCGCCATGCCTTTGTCCAGAATACGCCATCCCCCAGCCAAATGGTAAGGATTAATGGAGATTACCAAGGCGAGGGTCCGCAAACAGCCCAGTGCTCATTTCATTGCTTGCAGAAGATCACCGGCCTGCCATTGCCAATGACATTTCCTCCACCTTCACTTCAACAGCAACTGCGTACACATTCCATCAAAATGTGTGTAAGATCAAGATGAGCTCTCTTGCGCATAGTAGGGAACTTTTCATGTAAAAGTGCAATGATTGATAACTGACGAAAAACACCACAATATCTTCAGGAAGTACATTGAACTCAACCCATAATTGTTCTGCTAGAGTACACAACTCCAATAAAGCACCCGAATTTCCAGTCACCCAGAGATCAAGAAGAGCCTTTCAATAAAAATAAACCCCACAACTTTGTCCAAATCGTGACAGATCAAACTCAAAATTGGACCGAAGATCCTCCGAAATAAACCGGACGATCCGTCCCAAATCCAATAACTCGATAATTGGGTCAAAACCGCCGCAAACCGGGTCCGAACAGAGCATTAAAAAAGGACCCTTTTTTTTTTTTCTGGTGGGATCAAAGAATCTAAGAGAACCAGTGTACCTGTAACCAAAACCGCGCAGAGATCGAAGGCAAATTCTCGGAGCAGGCAGATCAAACCACAAGACCTTAACAGTTCCACGGTTCTTGCAATTCTTCTTGGGAATTGTTTTTGGCGGTTCTTGAATTTGGGGGCAGTGGAGGAGGAGATGGTTACGGACTCCCAGGAGTAGCAAGTTGGTAGTGGGAGTGAGTGGAGGAGGGCAGCTGCTCTTCTTCCTTACAAACTTACCCTTTTCTGGTAAAAAGGATGAGGGTGGCACGCCATGGCTGGGAAGGACTAGAATATTTACGTCCCGCTTTAGCTTGTCTTTTTTAACTTTTAGTTTTTTTTTGAATTTTTTTACCCATTTTTTTGTATTTATTTGTATTATCTATAATAGTTTGATATATTTTTTCTATTTTTAAAATTTAGTTAAATTAAATAAATCATCATCAATTATAATATAATTTTTACAAGCTATAATAAAATTTTAGTTATAAATTATTTTTTTAGTTTAACCAACGGCACCTTAAGAGGCGGAGGCATGGAAGGATCATGAGGGGGTCGGGGAGAAGCAAACAAATTTGAGGTGAACTGTGGAGGTGAAGTGACACATTTGATTTGAGAGTTTTTGGTGTTTGCGTGCAATGCGTGCTGCGGTCAGTCTGGCAGCGAAATTGTTTGGATTGATGGATGGAAGTTTTGACTTGGGAGTGATTTGTGATGTGCAATAGTTATTTTATTTTTGGGAGCAACTTGTAGTATTTTAAACTGATAAAAAATGCATATATTGGTATGTTCCTTTCTCAGTGATGGAAGTCATGTCGATCTTGCAATTATAATAGAAATTGACTTTAATTAACCATATTTTCTTGGGAGCAATGCACATGGGAGTGGAAAGTACTTTTTCTGATGAATAAATAATGATGAATTTTCTGTTTCTTGTTGTGATGTTGAATATAGTTTCGGCTCCATTGTGGAGCACTGCGACTTCAGTCGTACAAATCATGTATTGTCCACGTCCTTAAATATTGCGCATCCATTTCCTTCTTCTAACACAAATCCAACACATGCTTCTCCGTACCAGAAAAAAATCGACAAAAGCCTGCATGTGCCACAGAACTTTCGGTAGAACAATCCAGCATGCATGGCTCGCTCCAGGAGATCACTTTGTCAGAAGCAGCATTAACAATGTGGGAAAATACAAACCTCATGTATACCTGTATCATCACCTCACAGTAGTCAGTACTGTACAAATCATGGAGGGTGATTTTTTTCTTTTAGCTTTGGCTCCTCCAAAAATCAAAACAAAGGGAGTAGCTTCGAAACCGTTTCTCTGAACAACTTCGTTAGTCGGTTGACGCATGTATTGTCCACGTCAGCGTCTTCGCTGTTAGCCACCGTCCCAAAAAACACAGTCAAAAGTCATCAGACACAGTTCAAAAATATACTGGCGTAGTAACACTTTAAGAACTTATGTACATAATCAACCCTGGTTCTTATTGTAAACGACAACTAGATTACATAGGAAATGTGTCGATGCTGTTCTGCTCATTGTAAAATTCCTGCTCATCCAAATGCTTTCTCAACAGCCATAGGGAAATTTTGGTTCTTTCTTCCGTATGTGCGCATATCCACAGATCTGCCTGCCTGCAAGCCGAGGAACTTAATGTAATACCGGAAGCAAGACATAAGAGGGGCAGTCACATGCCTTTGCCCAAATCAAAGGAATAGCAAACAAGAAACAAGTGGTAGTAACAACAAGCAGTACTCAAAAGGTCCACCAGGATAGCCGTTCTGTTCATCCTCATCATGCTGCCCGCTCCAAAGAGATTAAACTTTTAGCTTCTAGCTTTGATTGTAACTTTTGGTTGAAATTGCACTGTATCGTCTGTTACATTTTTTCTGGATCGTTCAATTAAAAGAAAATTTTAAAAATAAAAAAACTGTTATGCCGTAACTAACAATGCAAAAGAATAAGAAAAAATAAAAAGCAAAAAAGTCAAAATAAATCAAAATTATAAATTGGTGCGTTTTAATTGGCTTCAAATTTAAATAAATGGAAAGTCCGTAACTGAAACCGTTTGGAGGTTTGGAGTACTCGAAGACCTCGGTCCTGCCATTCGCTGACCAGGTCAATGGGCCTCACAGGCGGGCCACAGCTACAATTCAGTTTGCATACGCTACTGTAAAGTGCTCGTGTGTGCTGTAAGGGGCTCGCAGCTGGACTCTCCCATGTGAGGAGGATAAGTTTAACCTTCATACATTTATGTGATGTCTGTGAAAAGCTCCAACACAAAAGTATTTTGATGTTGCTTCAGCAGTCAAGTTTAGGTTCCGCATAATGCAATGGTTATTTATGTGAAAAGGATGTAGATACTTACCAGCACATGCCTGCCACTTAGATCCCAACAGCGTCAAGAAGCTCTGAATGTTGTGAGACGGAGACTAGTGTGTTCACGACGATTGCACCGCCAGCCGCGACTGCTGGTACTCCGATTCCTGGAAAAGTGGAGTCACCACAGCAGAAGAGCTGGCGGATTGGCTTCTCCGGCTCTTATGGCTGGACCATAGGTTCCTCTATTCCTTTGGAGACAGAACCTCTTGTGCGTTAACGGCGATCCGACCAGCTTCACGTCGCATTTTTCTCTGCTACATCTTGGACCAAGAGCAAGCTCCACGGCTTTCCACATCACCTGAAAAGCTTGCATTAGAAAGCTGCCCAAGACAACAGGCGACAACTTTCAGTCAGTAAATGGAGGTGTCCTTTGCGAAAAACGTGTCTCATTTTGATGACTTCTTTGCTTAACTTTCGATTATTTTCGCTCTTTTGACTCTTTTACTAGCATTGTCAATTCTTGCCATAGACTGCTAGACAAGCCCATATGCGCACATGCGCAAAAAGAAGGGTGGACAGATGAAACTTGCAGGAAATATCTAAACTGGTGAAATGATGTTAAAGTGCGTGAATTTATAGGTGCCGATTCCAAGCTTTCTAGACAACAATAGCTAGAAGAACTAGAGCATAGCAGTTCTCCTATGTTGTACCTCAGAACGCTCTTCTTTCAAGTCTTCGATAATCTGCGCTTTTCCGGTCTAGTCCCTCCCGCAAACTGAAAGGTTCTGTTCCCGGTGTATACGCATGAAGGATGTGTTTTCCAGGCGGTGCCAGGCCCTTGCCAAGAACACTAGGAACTGATATCAACTCAACGTTCTGGTCACCATCAACTCCTTTGTTCCAATCATTAACCACAATATGATGGATTCCAAGGTCCTCTCTAGCATTCTGTTCCATTTATATCAGTGGTTACAGCGAGAGAATGCAATTAAGTCTATGTGGAAATAGAGATCATTATAAAGACCATTTGCTAGGATGAAGCATATGAAAACCAACCTCTGCATCAAAACCTGAGTGGAGACGCATAAACGAATCACATTGTGGAGTTGCTTTCACTTTATCTTTATATGATTTTGTGACAGCATCTGGTGGTAGCAAATCCAAAGTATCCCACATAGATGCATTGATAACAACCGCTTTCTTTGCACGTACAATCTGCAAGAGGAGCAAATTCCGGACGAGATTTCAACAGCTGCATCAATCTTCAAACCATAGGTAGCATGATGGAAGTCAATACAAGGGAAAAAGTTACTACCTAGTGAATTAGACTGACATGTGGCATAATCATGGCACTCGAAAATAGATTAGATAAGACAACAAGGTGAGAAAATTTATGTCATATTGGCCTACATGATTTCTATGGTCTGCCACTACTGCAAAGGGGTGGAGCAAGGCCCAAACTAAATATGACATGCAGTACTGAAGATAACACTTAGTTTGCTTGGCACACAGAAAATATATATTGATCATTGTGTATTGTGCCTTCTGATTGATGGCCTTTTGACATTTATAAGGATCAATGTATTATGAAACATAATACTTGATTAAATTATTATCGATCATTGCTACTATTGTCTATTGGATTTGTGGTCATGTCATACTACTCATTTTCCCATAAGGTAATATATTATTTTTGTTTGTCAAAAAGTATTTTTCAGAGCTGCTTGCTTGTCCACTTCGTAGGTTGACACCAACAGGTCGACCATTCTCAATTAAAATCTTTTCCACATGAGAACGAAGAGCAAGTCTGCCACCAAATTTTTCAATACCTCGCACAAGGGCATCTATTATTGCTCCACTTCCACCCAGAGGGTACTCAAGCAAGCATCCTGGTTTGTACCATTCTGCAAACATATGAACCTGAGATTGCAATAGACCAAGTGATGATCAGAACACTTCAGAATTATAAAATTTAAATTATCTAGGTGAATTTTAATGGACATGACAGCAGAGCCGTCAAATGCGTAGAGGTAAAGATTGAATGATACAGAAAAATGGAGAATAATAAAGCGATGAATCTCACAGTTCTAATGCCAAATATCTAGACATCCATGTGCCATATATGGAGCATGGTACCAATTACCAATAAGACAACAAAGGCAATGTCATGATTCCTGTAGCAGTCACTGACATCCACCACTGGGAAAGTATGCCAGCAAAGTATAGAATTCAGATCCAGTACAAATACAATCACTAACACGGACACTTCATTGACTGGTTTAGGGGCACATGACAGTAACTAGTATAGGTCCTGAAACCTAGTCTGTGTATATAAATCCTTGGTATGGGTTATGTTTCAGTAACTTTGTTTCAAGTTTACATGCAGTTTTACATGCCCTGATAACATAAGAGCCAATAAAAATATATCCCAGGCCAACATCAGCACAACTGTTATACGCACCCCATGAAAGGAAGTGGGAATGCTACAAGTTGCAACACTGCCACCATTTCATAGCTAATCCTATGTGGCCATTGCCACCAGGATATATGATATGAACCCACAGAAATATTCACAGAGATTGTGCAATAATTGCCACCAGGATCTATGAACCCATAGAAATATTCACAGATATTGTGCAATAAAATTATTTCATTTATTTGATTCACACAATACACACTGGTTTTAATACAATTCGTGTTCATGCATCCCTTATATCAGACCTGGATTAATGACAATTCAAGAAGATATAGATGCATAACCATTTCACCATATGTTGTATGGCTAGATTTCAGGATGCGAAAGCAAAAATCCTGAATCCGGCGCAGGCTCAGGTGAGTCGGGTTTTCAATAACAGCAATAGTTGTCTTTTGAGTCTATATCGCTATAGATAGAGTTAGTTAGGTAAGAGTTATAATTAGAGATATGGTTTCCTAATTCAAGTGTAATCTGGTTTGGAAGGACTGCCCGCTATATAAGAGCAGTTTCCTTGATGAATAAAGTAAGCAATAATCAATCTCTATTCTTCCTTCCCGTCCTCTCCTCTTCCCCTGTTACAAGTCGTGTGCTCAGGTTACCGCCACGGCGACTGGTGACTCACCGGAATTACCGTCCGAAGCCTCCCGTCAATCACGACTACAATCTCCGGAGCTTAAGACATAAAAGGTTAACATTAAACATCGAATAAATGTGATACAGCACTACTAAGTTCCATAAGCAACAATGACATGTTTGAGAAGAAATAACATATCTTAAAAGTTGTAACCATGCACATTGGTTAATCCGAAAAATGTTAACTAATTACAGGTAATAATATTAGCAAATTTCCATCAAATACTTCCCAGCAATCAGAGAACAATCATATGAATGAGTATCCAAACAACTCACTGCAAATTAATAAATGGTAGGTGCTAAAAGTAAAGTGAATGGTACGTCAAATCAAATAATCTGATAGTTACCTTGAGGAAATCAGTTGGTCCTATCCGTGAGAGGAATTGAGCTTCAGGTACATAAACCATCCAAGAATCATACGAAGCACATGGCGCCGATTCGCCTAGCGCATCAAGAACCTGGGCCAGCTGAATGATCACATCAGCTTCAAGTTCTCACCACAAATTAATTAGCATAGGTAATATATCGTAAATGCCAAAATTTAAGCTTGTGTGTTATGCAGAATTAATCAAGGACCACCTGAGCTCACCTGGGCGAGGGGATTGGCCTGGGGGCCTCTGGATTGGAAGCCGGAGAACAAGGACGGCCCCGAGTCGAAGTTAAAGCCCTTGATGTCGAACGAGTGCGCGGCGCCTCTCGAGCGCCAGCGCGTCCTGGTTGTACCTAGCCAGGAGCTCGGCGCAGCACAGCCCGCCGATCCCGCTGCCGATGACGACGACGTCCGCCTCCGGCCTCTCCGCCACCCTGACCGATCAGAAAACAGAAGCAACAATGCTGAACTGAACCGCGTCTAAGTTTGAATGGTGAAGAGCTGGTGCGGGTGGGGGCGGTGGGACACGTACGTACCCGGAGAGCGCGTGGTCCTCGCCCACGGGGAAGGCGGAGAGCTCATCGGGTCGGCCGCCACCGCCCGGCAGCACGCGGACGCACCCCGGCGAGGCCTAGGAGCGGTGGTGATTGTCGGATGCGCGCGCGGGAGGGTAGTGGCGGCGCGGAGGCTGCAGCGCTCGTGAGGCTAATGCGGCGGAAGCCATCTCGGAGCCGGAGAAGTGGAGAAGGCGCGCGGCGCGGGCTCTCGTCGGGTGGCAGAGGAGAGGCCGCGAGGGAAGAGTGGAGTGGATCGTAAATTTATGGCTCGGCCTAATATTCTTCTGAGGGCCAGCCCACAAATGGCGGCCCGCCTACACGCGAAAGTGGGGTTGGGAAATTTAACTTTTTGCCACCCTTAAGAAAGCCACCTATCTAAATGCCATCCTCTTCGTTGCACTCAACAATTTGCCACTTTTAAATGTGGTCTCCTAATTTTTTGCCACTTCGAGCCCACGAGGCGCCACAACGCAGCCATGTCGGCGCACCCGCCACGCCGCCGCCGCGCCTCCTCGTCGGCCGCCGCCGCCGCCGCCCTCCCGCTGCCGGCGCCGCGCCTCGCCGCCTCCTCCGTCCTCGCGCCTCCCGCTCGCCCGCGCTCGCGCCTGCGCCTCCGCCTCCCGTCGGCCTGCCCGCCGCCTCCCTTCGCCCGCCCTCTCCCTTCCGAGTCCGGCCGGGATCCCGCCGGCGGCTCGAGCGATGGGGCCCGATTCCTCGACGGTGAAGCATCTACGGGCATCCGGAGCTCACTGGGGCGTCGGTCGAGGCCGAGATGGAGCAGGCGGGCGGCGGCGAGAGGAGCTTGGCGGCGAGGATGAAGACGGCGGCTCGGCTGGGAGGGCGGCGGGTCCGGCGAGTGGGGATGTGCTCGGGTGCCACAGAGATGCCCCACGCGCGCGCGCGGGCGAGCGGGAAGCGGCGCGCGACGTCCGGCCGGACTCGGGGGGAGGCGCGCGGGCGAGCGAGGCGGCGCGCACGACGGGCGGCGGAGGCGCAGGCGCGAGCGCGCGGGCGAGCGGGAGGCGCGAGGACGGAGGCGGAGGCGAGGTGCGGGCGCCGGCGAGCGGGAGGGCGGCGGCGGCGCGCCGGCCGACGAGGCGCGCGCCAGCGTGGCGGGAGCGCCGACATGGCTGCGTTGTGGCGCCTCGTGGGCTCGAAAGTGGCAAAAAATTAGGAGACCAAATCTTAAAAGTGGCAAATTATTGAGTGCAACGAAGAGGATGACATTTGGATAGGTGGCTTCCTTAAGGGTGGTAAAAAGTTAAATTTCCCAAAGGGGTTCGCCGCCGGCCGACCTCCGCCTAACGTTTGCAAGCTCCAACTATGGTCGACGCGCCGCCGCCGCTCGCCGCGGCGTCTGAGAAGGAGAGCTCTCTCTGCCGCGTCTTCTTGGAGTTCATGACCAAGCAGTGTGTCGTTTGCCCTCGTTTCCTTCTCCTACTTATGTGCAGCTTTTTTAATCTCCGACTGAATCATTAACTTGTGCTGCTTCTTCCACAGCTCCATGCGTAATGCTTATTTTTGAACACAGGGTGGCACGATTGGAGGAGCTAGGTGATATCGGGAAGCGATCCCTTGTCAAATTCCATCAGGAGCTAGGTTAGTTTTTAGATAATTTCCCCTCCCCTTTTGTTAGCGCAACTCTATTGACCAATAGCATGAATGCTGGTAATCCTTGAAGGTTCACTCTACATTGTTCACAGTTTTGATGCCTTTCCTCAATAACATTGTCCTGAAATCTTACACTGTGTACTACTACTTTTTAATACTTGTCATCATCGATCAAAGATCGAAGCTATTGAACTACCTTGTTTCAGAATGTATCCGAAGACCACAGATTCCTAATGAGTCAGATATTATGAGTGAGATTGTTAAATCTAACTGCACTGACAGAATGAAGTCATATCTTGAAGCTGGCTGCAGCCTTCACCACCAAAACATCTCGAACATAAATCAGTGTGAGTTATTTATTCTTGTAAGATAATGATCGATATGATTTTCTTACCTTCAGCTAATCGACAGAAATAAATTATTAATGAGTGGGTGCTTGCAGAAAAAAAACTTAATGCACAAGTTATAATCTAACTTTTTTGTCATTTTGATATTATATCTTTCTTTTTCTTGTAGCAGTACATTCATGTGAGGGTGAGCTTGAGGATCATATAAATAAAGGTATTTGGCCATTCTCTATTGTATGATAACTAATATTGTAGATTTGTTAATCTTTCTTCTGATAACTAATACTGTAAATTTGTTATTTTGTTAATCTTTCTTATGTTCGCAAGAGATTCTTGTAATGTTAAAACACTTCTTCACTGCAACTTAACTGCACAACTTCACTACAAAATGTATGAAAATCATGTAATCTTGCGAACTATTCTCCCCTCACTCTCTCATTTTACCCCCTGGGGTGTAATTAGGCCTATCTTGATAATGAAAGTAGGTGGGTTTGCCTACGACTTCTAAAAAAATTGCCACTCTCATGCAAAATCACCAAATGGCTTGAATGGCCAGATGTACTCAAATTGGTGCAGCAAAAGCTGCTTTTTAGATAGATTCTTATTTCCTGTAGTTTCCCAGCTTGATACGTGCACTAAGGGAGTGTATACGAAGTGTTCTCAATCTCATGCTGGTTTTTTTTTGCAAATTAGGGTAGAAAGGAGTTGTATTAATCCTAATGCTGAGAAATGCAACAACGATGGGAAGCAGGAATTGTGGGCGTGAAGAACCACAACTATTTTGCCAAATGGTCTCTGTCTTTAAATATCATCTTAATGCTCACTAGTTCGTGGATAATCCTCGTGTGTCTTGCATTTGTCAGTACATAGCAGTTTGGTTCCACATTTTGCCAAAGATAAGCAGAATGGTGCATCAATTTCACTGTAATGTCCTCTTCAATTTACAACAAGAACAAACCTTTTTGTCCCAAACAAGTTGGGGTAGGCTAGTATAATGTCCTCTTCAATTTACAACAAGAACAAACCTTTTTGTCCCAAACAAGTTGGGGTAGGCTAGTATAATGTCCTCTTCAATTTATCTTTTTAAAATTATAGTTATGGGTGCATAAGATCGCCTTTTCAGCACAATGTACAACAGCAAATTCTCGTGTTTGTGAGCTCTAACTAACTGGTCTGCTGTCCTTTTTCTTGCCGTTCAGTGAAGGCATTGCTCAAAGAACTTCAATGTCTAGTGGGAGATGCTTATGGCATTAAACTAACAGCCAATTTAAGTGCTTTAAAAACTTCGTACAATCATACTGTTGATAACAAGATGGATAGTGATTCTTGCTTCATGGAGGTAGAGGTCTCAGTCACGTATTCCTTTTGCTACTGTTAATTATAGTTCAACAGAAGGAAACTTGCTATTTGCGCTGATGAAGTGAAATGAAAACCGAGTAACAGTCTTTCCGTGTGGCAGGAAAATGAGCAATCTGTATATCAATTGGACAGCGATGTATCATTCGTGACAGTGATGGTCCTTGTTCATAAAATGTTGAAGCTTGACTATATGATGCAGGTAAATTTGCATCCGTCTGTGAATATGTCAATTTGCTTTTGTGCTTTCAAATTTACTGCATCCCAAATACCAAAAAATACAGTTTATTTCATCCTTTTGATAATGAAGGCTCCTTTGACCTACAGGAAAAGATTGTCAGGGCATTATCCCTTAAATCGTCATCACCGGAGCTTGAGGGCTACTGCCTTATGTGGGATTTGCGCCCGTATGTTGACGACAATATGATGGATCTCGCATGGAAAATGTGTCAATGAAACTTTGACGCTCATGATGGTACCTGGCGATGGAGCAAGCGGTATGTCATTCATGCACAGATATGACGCAGCCCTCTGAGCGCTGACGCTCTGAATAGCACACCGAGAGCAGCTACCATAGTTGTTTAGAAACGGCCGATATTGGTCGGATTCTTTTGGATTAAAGTTGGCTTATGTTTATACTATCTACAGTAACTAGATTTAAAATGATGTGTTTTTTCATGACGGAGTCAATAGGAAAATTATAGTAAAAAGTGTACCGAATTCAGCTACCAGCCAAAATCGTATGCGAGTATTTCTCTCTGTATACTGCCTCTCACGAACAGTCAGAATTCAAATATTTAAATTATAAGCCACCAGCTCAAAAGAACCCACCCATTGATCACCCCAAATGGCTGAATTCCTTTGTTCATATACCAACAGAACGTCGAAAATAGCTTATTTCTGTTCATGCGTTGGCAATGATTCATTCATTCGACCGGGTGTATTGTAGCTTGATAGCAGCCTGTGTATTTTTAGGATTGTGTAGAGAGATTCAGGAGGGTCGTCAAACTTTTAACTTTTTCATCATGTTTGTTGCTAGACTGCGACTGTTTGTGGGGATAATTATTTACCTATTCTAAATATATCCTCTTGGCAGAACAGAATTTTTTTACTATTGACTAGTTACGTATCTGTACGTTGTAACGGAACTTATTAAATATATAGAGAATCGTATTATAGAAGAGAGTTGTTCCGATCGGTTGGAAAGTGAAGAATAATGAGAAGTTAAAGGAAATAAAACGGTTAGAGAAGAATAGACGTGCAACCATCAACTCGTATTTTTATAATATATAATAGTAATGATATAATACGCTGGTTGTTCTTTCTCTGCGTCGATATGTATCTGTCAAGATCCAGCGCTTGGTTGGGAGAGGAGGAAACTGGTGACTAGTGTCTCAGGAAAGGAAAACAACTGTGCTAGCCTTGCCTTGTTGTGCTCGTCTTCTCGGTCGCTGCTCCTTTCGCTGCCTACCTTGGCGGCTCCGGCCAGATTCAATCTCTCTCTCTCTCTCTCTCTCTCTCTCGGATTCCAAGGAGGGGAACAAGCGGACGAGACGAGGCAATGGAGAGCCCCACGTCGCCGGCGTCGCGGGTGGACTTCTACGACTTCCTCGACCGCATGCGCCGCCCCGCCGCCGCCGGCCTCTTCCGCTCCATCAAGAGGTCAGTCGATCACTCGCGCTTGCAAGCTAACCCTCCTCCCCCCCTTCACCCCTTACTCCGGTCGCCTCGCCTCCTGACGAACCCTTATCTGTTTGAGTAGTTCTTAACTTGACATCTTAAATCAATCGATCGATCAATGGAGATACTAGGGCATGATGTGCTCCTGTAGATTTAACCCGAGGTTAGTTTCCGCCTGCAGCTTCCTCACGTCCCTCACTTTGGATGAGCCCAACGCCGAGGAGGATGGCAAGAAGGTCCAGACCTTCTTCGCGGCGATGGAGACATCCGTCAAGGAGCATCCCTTATGGGCCAATGCCACTAACCAGGAAATCGATCACGCGCTCGAGGTGAACTTGTGGAAACATTGTTGGGTTTTTTTTTTTTTTGTGTGCTCTTGTTTCGGTGCTGTTCGCATCGACCCATCGCATTAAACGTCTCTGCTTTCTATCTGCGTTAGGGCCTTGAGAAGTATATCATGACCAAATTGTTCGACCGCACCTTCGCTTCGTCTGCGGAGGATGCCATAGCTGACATGGAGATCTCGGACAAGATTGCTCTCTTGCAGCAATTTGTTAGCCCTCATCACTTGGACATACCCAAGGTTCTGCGTAATGAGGCTTCGTGGCTGGTAAGGCGATAATTGGCTCGCCGTTGAGTCGGGTTTAAGTTCCTGATAGTTTTCCTGTGATTTTTGTTGTTTAGCTTTACACGTTCACTATGCAACGTCACTGTAGTTGTTTACTGTGTGACCAATCAATATACGTTACTCTGCAATATTTATCTACTTGTTTGGATAGCTTTATATATTGATAAAAATGAACCCAAAGAATTGTATTCTGGACACCATGGACAATATATGGTCAAGTTCATTAAGTCGACATTTAATTGATATTTTGTTCCATCTTCCCTTAATACGTTTTTCATGTTTTCTTTGTACTATATAGTCAAAAGTTTTCAATCATGTGATAATCAGTTCAACAATGTCTAGAGCTTTCTGATAATCCCACATGAAAGAAATCATTCCAGTCATACAACCAAGGCCCAAGCTAACCCTGACCTTTCTGTGGATGCACATGCCATTCTAGCTTGCAGTTAAAGAGTTGCAGAAGATTAATTCCTTCAAATCACCGCGAGAGAAGCTTCTGTGTATTATGAGCTGTTGTCAAGTCATCAATAACTTGCTGCTAAACGTGTCAATGTCAAATGATCGAACACCATCTGGGGCTGATGAATTCCTTCCTATTCTTATTTATATTACTATCAAGGCAAGCTTCTCTTTGTAATTGCTTACTGTTGCTCCATTATTCTCATTCTGGTTGCTAACAATGACAGGCTGACCGTTCGTAGAGACAAAGATTGTTGTTTTGGCTTAGCCGCTTAGGGTTTAGAATCATAAGTTTTCTTCAACTCGTATAATACTTTGATGTTAATATTTGGCTTTTTTACCCTTAGTTCTCTACAGCTAAAATGGGCAGCACTACTTGTAAACTGGTATAGGCTTAGGCTTGTTGATTCCTTCTCTTTTGTTTTGCTATTGCTGGCATGTCAACTAGCTTCATTTGTTCGTCAAATTTTGGCTGACCAGAAGTGAAGATAATCTTGAGTCTTCAGTTCCCATTTAGTCATTGCTATAAACTGCTTGCTTATATTTGCGCACTACAAAAGTTAGGAATGTGTAATGATCTTACAATGCAAATCGATTGCAGAATCTGTTTTATTTGCTGTTGTTGGTTGTTACTTAATGTTACTGTTCTTCACCTTTATTGATGTTGAAGCTTATTTTCCTTTGATTTCACTAATGAACACGAGTTTCTCCAGAGAGCATACAAAACTAGAAAATTGGCACCAATATATCTTTGTCTTTATGATACTACTTTAGTGCTCTACTTAGGCAATCCTAGATCCAAATGCTTTTCATGTTTTTACTATATTGAGTGACAACTGACAAGCTACTTGTAAAATTGATGCAGGCCAATCCTCCTCAGCTGCACTCAAATCTAAAGTTTGTTCAGCTCTTTAGAAGAGAAACAAAGCTTATTTCTGAAGTCGAATACTATCTCACAAACCTCATTTCAGCAAAGATGTTCATAATAAATGTTAATGGCAACTCACTATCCATGGAGGAAAGAGAGTTTCAGGAGCATATGGAATCTGCAAGACTAGGTACTCAAACATCTGCTGCTAGCCCTAGTAGTTCGCAAGGGTTGGCTACATCTACGAGGGTACTGCACAATGAAACTGATACAGGAGGTCTGTTTGTTAACATTTTCAGTTTATTTGGAGCAGTTTGTTTGAGCATATATTTGCATTCAAGTTTCACTTTACTTCACATATCAGATTTTTCCCATGGACACAATGTGGTTTCCTCTGGTCTTCTTGTGTAAGAATCAGTTTACCTAGCAACTAGCATATAATCCAAGTGGTTTAAATTACTTAAGGTTTTTTCCCTCTGGCTTATACTTCATGCTCTTAAGAGTTTTCTTGAAATTGTTGTGGTGTTAATCTACTTGAGGGTTTAGAGTCATCTTAGCTGGCTTTTGCTGCATAATTACAAAGTTTTAATTGATATTTAATAACAGGTTCCAGATTCCCTTTCATGGACTCAGAAACTGAAAGTTTGACTCCAGCCGAAGTCAAGCAGCTGCATGAGCTCTACAGGCAAGTAGTCACCAGATATTCACTGCTGTCTAAAGCTTTAAGAAAGTTATCCATAGATGAGGATCAGCTCCTTGATTCGGTAGATGATTCATGAAGTGATGTGAAGATGCTGACCAGAGACAGCATCGATTAATTATAAACAGACTACATATCCTCGTTAGCCATGCATGTATGATGGAGTGAACACACATGCAAAGTTTTCCATTGGTTGTAGGAAAACAAACGAGGTCTGATGGTCATGCTTGTTCGTGCTAATGCAATCCATGCATCTGCTACATGGTTCCAGGATGCAGTACAGGTATGAGCAAATAATCCTTAAGAATGGATGTTTGTTCCTTTGCAAGCTACCTGATGAGCAGCCATTTCTGCAATATCTCTGCAGTTTAGATGCTGTCTGGCTGTTCATAGGTACTGCATATGGCATTGTTCAACGGCTATCTCGGTTGGCGATCCTCATTATGCATCAGTGCTGCGCAGAACTGCACATTGATGCTGCCACAAGCCCACAACCTACTACCTGAGCAATCAGCTTTGACTCTCATGGGCTTCCGGCAATGCAGCAAGTGTATTCCGACCGGCGACTGGGATTGTTGGGACATATTTTGGGACTGCTAGCGGAGGCAGTGATTGAAATTCTGAAGCTCATCGTACTGTACAAATATGATTTTTTTTTTTGAAAATGCAAATATGATTATTGATTCAGTGTTCTGTAGTCAATGTTGAGCACTTGAGGCCTGAGCTTTTTTGTGTTGGGGAAAAGGGTATAAGCCCAGTCACTGTAACTCAGAAGTTATGAATGCCTTGGAAGAGCCAACCTAAGGAACTTAAATGTTCGATTAAAATTCGAGAACTGCCCTACCATTACTACGATATTAAAGCCGGGGAGTTCCTGGCCTGGCCTCCCACCTATGCGCATGTCAGATTTCTTGCAAAAAGACTCATGTATTTTTTGAAATCATATAAAGGTTCTCGGTTCTTTCAAAAAGGCTCCTATCAGGCTTTTTTCGAAAACTCTCCCTCATTTTACCGAAATTGTGTATCCTTTTAGAGGATAGCACCCTGCAGTTTTCTAAAATTACATACGGATTTTTATTTAATTACATACAAATCTTTATAGGTTTTCAGTTTTTTGCAAAAAAGACCTTTCGTTTTTTGAAATGATTACGTGATGCGGGAAAAAAATATTTACGTGGTCGGCAGGATTCGAACCTGCGCGGGCAGAGCCCACATGATTTCTAGTCATGCCCGATAACCACTCCGGCACGACCACCTGCGATGTCGGGTGTTCTCTCGACTGATATTTATGAGCACACCTCCTGCGCATTCGGCGATTTTTTTATTGAAAAACCTGCCAAATCTGTTCATTCATAGATAAACAGACGGACCAGAGAGCGCAAGTAACATTCGGTGGCGTACATAGATACGCTCATGCATGGCACTAGATCGATCATGAGAGGACGCATTCTAGCTTGTGCTGCTGGGCGGCGCCCGCGGGCCTCCGGGTACTCGAGCAGCGCGGCGGGAGGCGCCGGAGCAGCGAGCGGGCGACGGCCGCTGGTCTGGGGCGCGCCGGCGGTGGACAGCAGCAGGCGGAAGACGTCGTACCAGTTGGGGTACTTGACGTGGGCGTCGCCATTGCAGGCGCCGACCACCACCATCCGCGCGTACGCCTCCACGTGCCCTCCCGCGAGCGTCGCCTGATCAATCAATCAATGGCGGTGATGCAAATTACACAAGCAGTACTAGGCTTTTTTGTTGAATTGATGTGTATATTCCACCCTGATCAGTACGTATAATGTACGTACGTACCTCTCGTTCTTCTTTCCAGTGCATCTCTGCACCTTCCTCGAGCATGAACTTAGGTGGTGATTATTTTGGCTTATTTTTGGTGGCTTATGACTGAAAAGCATTGTAGCTAGCTGAAAAAACACTGTAGCTGACAGATGTTTATTTAATATAATTAAATTTAAAAAAATTAAAAAATTAAAAAATATGTTAGCCTATCACAAACAACGCAAATGAATACGGCAAAAAAAAGAACCGGCAAAAAAGCTCAAAAAAACCAAAAATTCAGAAAAAAAAAACGAAATTATAAATAGTGAAAAATAAGCTAGAAGTCAGAAGTTTAAGCCAAAACTAGCGTGCCTTATTGCCGCCGCTGGCCTCCCTGCCGATCCAGCCGTGCGTCGCCACGGTGACGCCCACGTCGTCCTTCACCTCGTACCGGAGCGTTCCGTTATTCAAGTGTGATATTTTTTCAGATTACTCTCTGTTCAAGAACATACGGTGTTTTAGCTAGACATTAACATGATCTCTAACATAAAATTTTGATTATTATTTTTATATGAATATATTTATAAAATAATATAAAATCAGTACTCTGTTTTTTTTACTTAACGTCCTAGAATCCGTGTTATCAAACTTTCTAAAGTTTGACTGCTAATAAATTTAAAACTATCTAAATTGATTATATAAAATATATTGTTAAAAATATTTTATAATATTATAATTTCATTTATCTATCTTAATGTAAAATTATAAAAAATAAACAGCTAAAGTCATGTCTTAGAAACCGTGAAGAGTAAAAAAAACGGAGAAGGTATATTGCAAAAGCATTCTTGACCAATACAAATAGTTTTGTATATATCAATGATCAAAATTAAAAAAAAATTGACCGCACGCTCTCTAAAACGTGGTATACTTCTAAACTAAGAGAGTAATTAATTAGGGAAATCTGGCATATAAAGTGAACATATATGCAGACCATCAGATGAAGGAATGCGGTCGTGTCGCCGGCCTCCTCGAAGTAGAAATCGTGTCCCGAGCTGACGGTGTTGACGAGATGATCCACTGCCCAAAATAGTTAAATCACCCAAATTAATGAGGAAAAAAATCACTAGACATGCAAGAGCATGCAATTAAGTACTCTGTGTGTCTGTAAAAATGTGGATTCGGTTTGGAAACTGATCCAGTGCTAGCTGCTCACATTGAGGAAAAATTGGGCAAACTCACGGACCCCTAGAACATGTCTAGATGAACGAGATATGATTTTTAAGAGATATCTTCACTTCTTACACGTTCTTGGCACTAAGAAAGATCAGAAGAAGATAAAATCCAACCAAAAAAACAAAGCAAATTACAAGCACAAGGATGGATCCATAGTATAACTCACTTGAATGAAATTTGGATGTTCATGTCACTTAGAGAGTAATATTTTATAACCGCCCATTCATGGAGAACAAAGCTCTAACTCTAGACCACACATACAAGGTTCCAACATAAGAAAACCCTAATGTCTTTCTAACAAACCCTAGAATCCTTATCTCTCTCGACTCATACAAAGGCTTATATAGTGGAGGCTCCCCAGCCACACCAAAGCCTAAACAACCAACCACTCTTGGTGGATACATCTATTTACAAATAGGAAACCCGGTAACATACACAAACGAATTTTACAATTGCACGCTTTTCAAAGGGCAACTTCCACATGGCTTCATTAGCTCGATATGACGCTCCATCCTTCAAGACATGACATAAACCACTTAGACCACCGCCACGGTTTTGTAAATCGTCACTCCAATAGGTATTGGACAATTTTCTTAATTGACACCCACTAGACTCCACGATGCTTCTCCCCAAAGCAACCTCCACGATGTGATGGCTAATAACCTGTTGCCAAGATAGTACGCCTGCTTGAGAACCGTCACCACTTAAAACCGCCAAATCCTATGGCACACCACACCACAACTTAGTCCATGATACTCAATTATTTACCGTCAAGATCGTACTCCTACTCCGATAACCATTACCACTTAAAACACATAAGTCTAATTAGCACATCATATGTACATATTTGCCTCCTCATGATCTTTGTCTTTCTTCTGTGCTTCTCTACTTGAGATGATGCTCCATCCAAACTTATATGGCACACCATGGCCTTAGAACACATTCCCTAGCCTCGGTCTTACCGTTGACCGCAATAATCACCAAACACTCTACACATCAAGAACCAAGAAACCGTTTCAAGCACAAATGACATGTACTTGACTCTTATTAATAAAACAACACATGCATAGACTCACGCTATGACACACACCTAAAACCAACTTAACTCGATCAACTCCACAGAGGCTAGTATGACCGCTCGACCAACTCCACAAAGGCTGGTATGACCGCCAACTATCGATCGGTCATATTGCACCAAATCGATCTACTCCCTCTCGGCAAAAGGATCCGGTCTAACCATGACAATCATGCCGATCAGACCGCTTTACTCACACTGGTTAGACCGCCGTCCTTTGCCTGGTCGAACCGCACCACAATAGCTTCAACCAAACACCAAAGACCTCTCTGGAAAATGGGCCTGTTCTTTTGGATTACGGCTTATGGCTTATGACTATGGCTTATAGCTTACAACTGTTGCTTATGGCTTTTGGCTATTCGTAAAAGAGTACAGAGTAAGAGAAATTTGTGTGCGGTTTTGGCCTATATAAATGAAGTCGTTATAGTGTGTATTACAATCAACTTGTAGATTTGTCTTAAAAAGATATTCTATTTAAAAGCTAATTATTGTAGAAAAGCTGAAAAGCATATTTTAGAAGCCGAAAAAAGATGCCCAATAGCTACGCTAACTAGGAGCTGGCACTACCATAACTCCAGTCAGACCGCCAGCTTCACCCAAACACTGAAGACCTCTCTAGAAAATAGCTACTGCCAACTACGGGCTAGTACTATCACAACTTCGGTCAAACTACCTCTGCAGGCCAATCTGACCGCTATCTCCTAGACAACAGAACTAGAGGGCAAACAATGCAAAATCAAACTCAAACTACAGCAACACAGCACAAGCCAAGTCAAATACTTATTACACTTATGGGGTGACCTTCACATGTTCTTATAATCTCCCCTTTTTATGAGTAATTTGATAAATCTAAAAAGGCAAGAATTTAAGTTTGAATTTGAACAATTAAAGTAAACAAGTTGCAAAAGCCACTAATGGCCTATTTTCAAGATAAAGCAAAGAGCATGACCATAGTGGCAAGATGTAGAATATTGCTAAGACCAAGAAAGAGCAGGTATAGTATCGATTACCTTGGGAAGGAGGGTATATGCTAGATTGCAACGTAAAGGGAGGGTATATTACCAACTCTCCCATTATATATATCTGGATCGATAGAAACTTGATGTAATATTCAGTTATCTTTTGGATTGAACAACAAAACATACGCCTTCTCTGAAGGAATGGTAATCCGATGAACATTCTTACAGGGTTACCACTTGTGCAGAATTTCATCAAGAACTACTACTCTGCATTGACTGAATGATAATCAACAGAATGCTTAAGGAATGCGTGCATCATTTCAACTCGCGAAAAAAATTTTCCAAAGCATTAGCAGTAATGATGCTTTGCTGCTTCTTAACCTAAGCATATGGCAAACTAATAAATGTGACACATTCTTCAAAAAAAACTGTGACACACTATCAAGCTGTTCAGAGATGATGGATGAATAACGCGATCTCACAGAAATATGGTCAGCAGACAACCTCAATTTCAGCAAATTAAGAAACAATAGGACTAGGCCGAGAGTCAGAGAGTAATAGTAAAGCTAGTTTGCCTGGGACGACATAAATTTGCATTTCTGGCAATAGTAGAACAGCAATTGCACCACCTAAGTTTATAACACGAGTATCGGAGCCAAACTGTCAGAGCAGCCGTACTATGTTACTCTTATGTACAGAACGAAAATTTCCTTCTGCATGTAATTCTTTATTTTTGTCGCAGGACACCACATTTTGACTTCTACAAAGAGGATCACGCCAAGCAAATTAACTGAAATGATCTTGATGGTCACTACGAGCAATCGCTAGAAAGAGCAGCATCTTGATGTAAAACTGCTGGAGTCTCCTGCCGACACTTGGATAGATTGCCCCTCTTTGACAGCACCAGCACCAGACCCAGATTCATCTGAAGACAAAGCCTTCTTGCTAATGATTCGGTAGATCTCAGTGATGACTGTCTGAAAAGCCTTATCAACATTTATCGCGTCGAGCGCAGAAGTCTCAATGAAAGATAAACCCTCCCTCTCTGCAAAGCCTGCTGCATCCTCTAAGGCGACGGAACGGAGATGCTTCAGATCAATCTTGTTGCCGATGAGCATGACAACAATGTTGGAGTCGGCATGGTCACGGAGCTCCTTGAGCCACCGCTTCACATTCTCGAAAGTTATAGCCTTTGTGACATCGTAGACTAGCAATGCTCCCACAGCTCCACGGTAGTAAGCGCTTGTTATCGCTCGGTACCGTTCTTGCCCGGCTGTGTCCCATATCTGTGCTTTTATTGTCTTTCCTTCCACCTGAATTACAAAAGTGCAGCAGTGTAACTATAGACCTTTGAAAAACTCTTGTTCGAAAAAATTTTGGCACTGAATAAAGGAAACAGGAAATCACCAATTTTTATTCACAGTTTAAAAAAAAGACTGCAACTGTGCTTAAGCAATCTGAAATGCTGGAAGTCCAATAACATCATTGGCTAACCACCAACAAGGTCCACCTGTTTTGGATTTAGGTGTTATATCAATCAGATGATATTAACGGCCATCGCAGCGATGCATGATGTAAGGTGCAGCAAATACTGCAGCCACCAACAGCAGGATTGACATTGGGGTTACTGACAAAACATTGATGACACAGGAATTACAGGACTGTTTTGAGAAAGTCTATTGAAGGATCATGTGAGAAGGTCTAGAATAATGTTGTGATAAACCATTGCAAGTTTCGAGGAGTGGTGAACTGTTTTTGCAAAGTTTATATTTTGTCTGGGCTGTTTTCTGGAAGTATCAGGAAAATCGGAACTACCACATGTGTTTATGTGGTAGTACCGCAGAGCGATAGTACCGACGTTGTGAGAGCGGTCATATCGCAGAGCGGTAGTTCCGGTCAAAGTTGCGGAACGTTTTTTTCAGAGAGGTCCAGTTCAGGTTTGCAAGGTACGAAAGTACCGCTTTGGAGCGCGATAGTACTGCATTGCGATAGTACCGGTATTGTAAGTGCGGTACTACCGATCTTTCTAGAAAAACAGGGTTTTGGAAATTATGTTATGGACTGAGTTGTTGGAGTGTGATCATGATATGGGTGTTGTTTCTTGTGTGCAGATGGATTTATTGCTTGATCCTAGGTTTAGGATCAGTACTTTGGTTGCATATCGTTTTGCACAGTGCATTGTATGGAAGGTTGTGTCAATTGATGACTCTGTGTATTATACGGTGCTATGTGATGGTTTGCTTGTTGATTTTGGTTGCAAGGCTTCGGAGCTAGATCATGGTGAGGTGTAGGAGAATCGGAACTAGGCATAGGGTGGTGCTAAGGTCCAGAACGGTTAGGGAGACGCCGAAGATGTCTAAGACTCATGGAGTGATTGCAAGTTGGGATGACGAGGAACCGGAGTGGGAGCTACCGGTGGTGAACATGACGGGCAACGACAAGGTGAATCAGGACTAAGCTCAGGGAGGAGCCGAGGTCCTGTGCAGTCAAGGAAGCCAGTTGTCATCATACGCAAGGAGAAGCATGTGGTGCGCCAAGTGACTTGGGTCGTTTGTAAGCGAGGACGGTTCAGTGGGATCCAGACATGTGAGGTTTGACGGTAAGTCATTGGGGTCACATGGAAGATGAAGAAGCGTGGGCGATGCTTCGTGGCAAAGGAAGCGGGAAACTTCGTGGAAAACGGTAGAGTGGCATTTTAGTAAATTGCCTAATACCATAAACTTGACTAGTGATGATTCTTGTAGCTCTTCCGGTGTTGTCCAAATGACTTCTAAAGATAAGGGTGCTTCTTCCTCATATGATACTGCATCTCTTAAAGAAAAGTATCATTACATTTTTTGTAAGAATGATGGATACATTGTTGAGTTTTGCTTTCGTCGTGTCAAACATGAGCGTTGAGTTCGTCATCGAGCTTTTAGGAACACACATAGTCCATCTCATGGTATGTGTGGATCTACCGACACGAGATCTTCATGCTTGTCTTAAGGGATTTCTCGTTTGAGCGAGAATGGTGTTTTGTCCTCACGGACCGTGTTTCGTAGTAGACCTTTATACCATTACTCATTTTACGGGATGGATGGACATTATGTAAACTTTTACTTTTAGTATGCCAAACGCATGCGACAAGCTCATGTTTCTAAGTCTCCAAGTGTGCATAGTTTTTCTCATAGCATGAACACTCGTGAGTCTAACTCGAAGACTCGCTTTGTTGATAGCTTCTTTAATACCTTTTATTGTAGTGTTGGACAAAATTATGGACTTGGTTCTCGTGACTTTGGTTTCAGTCCACATGCTGTCCCGAAAAAGGATTTTCGTCGTTTCTCAAGTGGTGAACCTCGTTTTCTTGTTTTTGAACTTGTGATGAATTTACTGTTCACTGAAGAAAGGTAGTACCATAGTGTAAACAAAGGTACTTCCGAAAATCAGATGTACTGCAGTTATAACATAGGTATTTCCGATTTTGCTGATTCTTCTCCAAAATTTTAGCAGCTTGTCTGGCTTGTTTTGTGGTAGTTTTTCATCCTATCTTTCATAGCTTTGTATCTTTTAGAGTGATGGATTGTGAAACATTTGGGGAAAATTTGAAAGCAACATTCACCCCTTCTGTTGTCATCTTCGGTCCTACATACATAAAGCAAAGCAACTAGGATCACCGTGAGTGCATGACTCTCAAATCTTATACGTTCATAATAACTTTTGGTTATGTTCCAAAGAAAATTCATAAAATTTGATTTTTGCAACATCAAATTTTAATCAAGTTATCATCTGATATGAATTGGAGGGAGCTCTCCTTGTGCATAACATTTTCTTACCCCCCAACCCTTTCAAAGCCATCACATTCTTAAACGCATCCCTCCGTTTCGTATTCCTTTTCACTTGATTGATTAAATTCAGCTCCAATTCAAAAAATTTGATTAATTTCCCTCAAGCGAATTTTGTCCAAATAAGGCATAGTGCACCGGGACAAGAATCAAAGGCGCCTAACGACGTCCAACTGGGACCAGGTCAACCGTCAGAACAGAATGTAAAAATTCTACTTGAACAGTAGAAATTGCACCCAAACAAGAATCTAAATCACTAAAAAAAAATAGCACAATCAGATGTGAAATACATCCAAAAATAGAGATTTCGAGTGCCACCCGACACAAGAACCAAGAACAGCAATGCTTTGCTCCAGCTTGTACTGTTCAGACCAGAAGCGATCAAGCAAAAGCATCTGGTATATCAAACAGGACAGCGGAGTACAAGTAGCATGCATGCACATGGACACGATCCAATTCGACAGGTTAAATAAGCGATCACTTGAACAAAATCCCACAACGACAGCAACAGGAAGAAGCAGCTTATCAGACAGACAGTTGGGGTGGGGAGTTTGGGGGCGCGACCTGGATGGTGCGGGTGGCGAACTCGACGCCGATGGTGGACTTGGAGTCGAGGGAGAAGCTGTTCCGGGTGAAGCGGGAGAGGAGGTTGGACTTGCCCACGCCGGAGTCGCCGATCAGCACGATCTTGAACAGGTAGTCGTACTCGTCGCCGCCCTGCTCCCACGGCGCCGGCCGGCGAGGCATCGATCGATCGGAATCCCCGGCTCTTGTTTCCTCCTAGCGAGCGCCTTTGGTTCCTTGCGTCTCGTTGCGGCGGCTGCTTTCTTGGAGCCTTCGCCTCCAACCTCGGTTTCGTCCTCCCTCCCACAGATGCCGCTGCTTCTCGCTAATTTCTTTGGCTGTTTGCTTGCTTGGCTTCAGCTTCGCAAGAGGCAGCTGATTTTTATTTCGAACAGGGTGCGTCTCGAAAAATGGTACGGCCACACGATACGTGCACTTTTTGGTGCACCTTGTCGTGTCTTTTTTTTTTTGTTAGATTTTTAAGGGGTTTGCAAAGCTGAGACGTGTCGTCTAGCTGATGGCTGTCATAGCATCGTTCAAGCTGTGCAATAATTGACTGCTTGCTCCATAACCAAAAAAAATAAAAAAATCAAACCCACGACTTGGCGATCACAGCAGAACAAGTGGCAGCAGTGCTTTTTTGATGTGGACATATTTCAATGTATGTCAAGCAATATCTCACTAGGAAAAAAAGATTTTGTTGTAGGGACGGTCCCTATCTAAATCTAGTCGGTCTGTTAGGAGGTTACTAAGCTTAAAGATAGAACATGTATAAGAACATAAATGCCTTTAGGAGGGATACTTTAGTGTAAGAGCACAATTGTAAAATACTCTTCATGTGAATATATATAACGCCATCCAGGCCATGGGGGAGACCCTAGGGTATTGTCCACCTAACTTTTCACTACTATACTCTCTCTCTGTTTGTTCTGTAGTCACAACAGATTTCAAAACCAAAGGTGCAATTTAGAGATACCCCTATCCAAGGATAAATCTGGCAGCACTCCATTTTGCTGAGCTGGGAAGATGGTTTCGGATTCATTCCAAACAGAACCAAATTATCATCTCTTATGACTTGAATTATGGTTTGACCCCCAAACAAACTCTCTTGTGCCTTTGATTGATTGAAAGCTGCAGATAGATGATAAAAAAGTAATAGGGAAAAAAAAGTAATGGAGAAAAAAAGATTCAAAGGACACGCTTTCAATCAGAGCCACCCGAGCTGGCCGGCTTCTCACGAGTCTGCAATCTGCAGCTTGCATGTGAAAAAATCCAGGAAATGGAGGCCGACGTGTCGACCAAACTATGCACAAAAAATGGACAAGAGCTATCATGCAAATGAAAAAGTCCACACACAGACACTTGCGTTCGCATCGACGATGGATGTACAAGGAAATTTTTAGTTTTGGTCCACTGCTGACAATGACATCAGCTCCTTTGTGCAAAATGTAAATCCTTGTTAAGAAATACCAACGTCTTTTAGAAAAAACTAAGGTGATCATGAACTTCGAAAAAAAGAGAACTATGATTATGTAAACTTGGTAATGAATCTGTGAATTGTGGATCGATGTTAGGAGATAGTAGGAAACATAACAGCATGACATTCCCACTTAGGTCTGTTCAATTCGGACTTTTCCTATGATTCTTGGTTTTTGACTGAAATAACTAGAGGTGGCAATGGGTATCCGAAACCCGAGTACCCGATGAATTTTACCCGATAAGGAGATAGATATGGAAAGATATCTTCATCCGCGGGTATACTGATGGGCAAAAATCTTTACCTATCGAGTAGAGCGGGTACGAGTACGACTGTATATTACCCGTACCCGCATACCCGTGGATAAAATATAGCCACATACCATATCAATGAAGCATGCATGATGTATACAAATATATAGCGTGATAATGCATCATCCATATTTAATTTTGGTACTGGCTGCTGGTGTAGACTTGGTAATATGTCTGTGCTTTTGATTTAGATAAAAAATTCTGTCATATTTTATTTAGTCTATCGGGTATGGGTTACCCATCGGGTATAAATACCCGCACGGGTGCGGGTACGGGTAAGTTTCTATACCCGTGTGCGGGTACGGGTATCGTAACGGGTAGAGTTATATCTATCAGGTACGGGTATGGAATGGCTATACCCATCGGGTATGTACCCGTTGCCATCTCTAGAAATAATGCTGTAGCGGTTGTTAGCTTTTTATTAGGCATTCAATTAAAAGAAAACGAAGAGAATAGAGCAAAAAAATAGAAAATACCGTTATATCTCCACGGACAATGCAAAGGAAAAATGAAGGGAAATAAAAAAATAGCATGCTAAATTCAGTTCTACTGAAGTGTTCGATCCGTTTTCAATCACCGTTGTTAGTAATCAACAAATTCAGTTCACCATCTCTCCGACAATAGGGGATAGATAGATAAGTATAGCTAGACAAGGTGAGAGGTTAATCTCATTGGGTTCTTTGGCGCCGCAATAATATATAGGATGAATTGAAGATTTCCCTCATCTTTTATTGAAATGGCAAGAGATGTCTCAGTGACATGCGAGTTCTAGCCCCGTATGTCAGTGAGATATAACGGGATATTTTATCAAGTAACAAAGAAAGATGAGGCAAATCATATCTCCCTAATATATAACGCGAGGGCATCCTCTCGTTGGGTTCATCGGCGCCGCAAGAGCAAATCCTAGGTGCTCCGCGTGTGAGTCCCATGCCTCAGGTTGTTCGGGCGTCGTTCGGCGCCTGCATCTCACCTCGCGTCCATCGGCGTCGCCCATGCCTCTTTGCGTCCGGCAGTATCGTCCATACCTCTTCCTGTCCGATAGCAGTGTCGACTACCTCCTCAGGCGACGTTCCAAGCGCAAGCGGGGGTTCCGGAGCCCCCTGAGCGAGGAGGAGGAGCCGCGCGGGGTCGACGGCGATGAGGCCGCGGGGCTTCAGGGTCACGGATCTGAGGTCCGTGGTTGAGAACGTGTGCGAGAGCTCGGACGCAGAGAGGTCTGCAGCGAGCTGCATGACGTACCTCGGGTTGGAGCTGTGGCAGAGGAGCATGGCCGGGAACGGGAGGGTGACGGCGGCGTCTACGGAGGATGCGACCAGCAGCTGCGACAACAAATCTGAGCTGTACATTTTTTATCCAATGGATGAAATGGTACTGTAGTGACACTGTCAGCAACAATTATTGGTTGATGCAAAAGGCACTGTGGTGTTACTGTAACACCAAATCTGAGCTGTACATTTTTTATCCAATGGATGAGATTCGACTCAAGGCAGGATTGTGTTGCGGTAGTGAATCGTGAAAGCGCAATCTACCAAGTGCACCGCATCGTAATCCGCTTATCTATTCCACTCCACTCCACTGGACACGAAGCAAACCTCCTCCGCCGACCCCTCTCTCGGCTGCCTCCAGTCCAGGCTCCAATGCCGCCACCCATGGCGCTCTCCATCTCCTCCTCCACCCCACCCTGCCCACGCCCCGCCCTTACCTTCCCGCCCCGCGGTGCCTCCCCGCCGCGCCCCGCCGCGCCTCAGCCCGCGCGCGCTCTCTCGGCCGCCTACGCCGCGAGCTTCTACGGCGGCGCGGCGTCCGCGGCCGGTGGCGACGACGAGGAGGTCGGCGTCGAGGAGGGCTCCGCCTCGGGGTTCGGCAGCGGGCTCGGCCTCGGCGGCGGCGGGCTCGGGATGTCGGCAGCGGAGACGGCGCTGGGCCTGGAGGAGCGGGAGATGCCGCCCTGCCCGCCGGGGCTGCGGCAGTACGAGACCATGGTCGTGCTCCGCCCCGACATGTCCGAGGAGGAGCGCCTCGCCCTCATACAGCGCTACGAGGAGGTAAATCATTCGTAGTTAGTTAGCTGCGCTAACCATACGTATTAGTGCGCACTTCGATCACCTCTGTACTGCATTTCGCATGAATTTCTGGGGGAAAATGCGTTGTGCCCAATGCGGTATCGTGTTTATCGAATCGTTGTTAGTCTTGAGGGACTGGATAGGAGGTAAATTGGCGATGATGAATGTATGATTCACCGGTTATTCGAAAAAAATCATCTTTTTTGCTTGTCCGGCCATCCCATTATTAACAGCTACTGCCAAAAAAATCATCGAAAAAAATGATGAATCATCTTTTTCGAAAAAAATCATCGGTATTAAATGATTTCAGTCGCAGAGAGGGGGGGAGAACAAAGGTTATTAACAGCTGGAATCGATAATTTTTTAGCAGATATTAATAGATCGAATATCACATTAGAGGTCCAAAAGGCATTGACAACACTACTGCTGCTGCAGTGCATTAGTTACTACATTACATATGCCATCAAAATGATCTTCAATTGTCATGCTTAGGTCTTTGGATATAGTTCCATCCATTGTGTGCGCAAACCTCCTGCTTTAGGTGCCACTCGGTTAGGCTGAAATAAACTGGATTATGACTGAAATTACACTGTAGCTGACTTGAATTACACTGTAAATGATGGTGGCTTATTTGGTGTAACTCAATTTAAAAAAAAATTAAAAATTGAAAATCAGATTAGTCCATTACGGACAATGCAAACGAATACAAGAAAAAAAGAACCGACAAAAAAGCTCAAAAAAAGCCAGAAAAAGACGAAATTTAGGAACAGTAAAAAATAAGTCAGAAGCTCAAGCCGAAATGAGCGGGAACTTAGTAGCAACTAACAAGTACTATTCACGTTTACCTTGGCCTTGGGATTCCGTTTTGCTGTCCTAGAATGTAATATTTGCAAATGATGAAGCTAGTCCCTTGTTCATTTCCTGATATCGCCCTCGTTAAATTCCATGTTATGACTCTGGTTCATTGGTCACAAGGCGTTCACTACGCCCTATCATCTGTGTACCAACCCATGTGGACGCGGCTGGCAAATCTGCTTACCGCCGTGCCCGTGTGCTGCAGCTGCTCGTCGCCGGTGGCGCCATGTACGTGGAAGTCTTCAACCGAGGAGTCATCCCGCTAGCCTACAGCATCAGGAAGAGGAACAGCAGGACCGGGCTGCCGTCAACCTACTACGACGGCACATACCTCCTTGTGACATGCTTCACAAAGCCCGAATCTCTGTATGCCCTGCAGCTGAGGCTCAACGCCGACGACGACGTCATCCGCTCGACCAGCTTCAAGGTCCGCAAGCGGAAGGCTTTCTAGATCGGTTTCCTCTGGACAAAAAAGCTTCAGGTTTTGGTTGTGTTTGTATCATACACGAATGCTACTGCTGCCTCGGGAGTAGATCATTGCCTTGTTGCTGTTGTTGAGGGAAAATGGTGCAGTTTTCTTGTACTTGTATTCTAGAAATGCATGTCTTTTATTTTTTGGGGTTACATCGTGTCGTGCGCGTTAATCGTACCGAACATCATGCTACTATCCATTGGGAACACTTTCTGTGGAACCGTGCGGCTTGTGCTAGTTATTCTGACGACTTCAGGTTACCATAGTCAAGCAGGAAGAACAGGAGGCTGGTAGTAGTAGCTAGTAGACGCGACACCAGGGACCCACCACGCTGGGGCACAGCTTGCGCTACTGGGGAACCAATTGAGTGCAAATCTCAGATGTACCATAGTCAAAATGGTTTGTGTATATATTGCTCACGAAATCTCGAAAGTGTAAGCGGACAGTAATTATCTATACAGTGATTCATTTAGCTATGAGGATGCCCGATCCGTTTAGCTGTCAAGATAGTTTCCCAAAGCTTGAATTTCTGCGAAAATCTAATGTTGATGAACAAAAAAAAAAACTGTTTTTAGTACATCATAGGTATAATATAAAACAGTACATGCTGGCCCACCGCATTAGGTCAGATAAAACAAAATGATGCAGAAAGCACAAGGTTTGACTGCATCATTCAAGCAATAAAGACAATATAATGCTTCCAGAATTCTCCAGTTAAAAACACACCTTAACAATCTCTCGCAGAACCATTACTATCACGTAGGACGACCAGAGTACTCCAAAATCAGCCAGTCATGGAGCAACAGATTCAATATCTATCGTGGCGCCTGAAAATCGCAACAGCTGTCAGGATTGGTAATGACAATAACAAGGATTTCAAATCAAAAGCAGAAATTTCCATTATGTCCTTTGTCGTTCCATGGTCAAATGTTTTAGTTTGGCATAAATACCTCTACAAGCATGAAGGCAGACTTATTTTATTTGGATAAAAAACTTGTATGCAAAAGAAACCGTTCAGCAATACCTGCGTTCCCTGGATCGAGAACGATCCCTTCTCCTTGAATCATGGCTACGGAAGCGGTCGTAGTCTCTATCCCGATCACGGTCATGGTGACGGTCCCTATCATGGTGTCTATCGCGATCCCTATCATGGTCTCTTCTGCTTTCTCGAGGTTCAACTCTGTCCTTTCTGTCTGCATCTCTATCCCTGGATGTCCGACCATTGCGGTCCTTGCTGTGTTCTCTAGATCTAAAAAACCCAATATGTACTTTCAGATTATGTCATTTACTAGATTAGAATAAAACAAAGGATGGGGAAGACCATACCGCCTGTCATCTTCGGATTTGTCCTTCATTCTTTTATTCCTCTCCTCCTGGAAGATGGTACAACATATTTTATAATGATAAAAAAACATGGCATTGGCGTACTTACCAAATGGAGAATAACTAACAAAGGACAGTGTTTCAAAAAGTAAAAATGGAGGGCAAGAGATACATTAAAGTCAATATTGCTTCAGCAAATGACAACTTACAAACTTATGGAGCGGGTAGCATATGTAAAGTTGTAGCTTACAGCAAAAGATGGCAAAAGGAGTGAGCGCTTTGAGAGTAACTTAAACAGGTATTATTTATCACCAGCTCTACAAAATATGGATCACCCAGCAGACAGCAATCTCCAGCTTCTGATCAATATAATACTAAGCAGAGTATATGAGCAACTTGACACAATTAAGTAAGCATGGTTCTCCATACCATGTTTTGCACACTTCTATGCTTAAATTTGTCAACATACAGTGACAGCTGCTGTTGCCATGGGTAGGAAGATGATTGTCACATGAGATTCCAATTATGCGACATTGACTAATTCCTGTAATGACTATCGTAATAAACTAATAACCATGGTGCCCTCCAATGTGATAATAAAATAATATATAGAAAATGTAAGAACCTGGGGGCTCTTCCTTGAGATAAGAAAACTCACAGATGCCAAAAGGCCCAAAACAGAGTAACTCTTTAAAGCAGAAAATCGAACATTACATTCAGCACCTGCTAAAGATGTTCACAATTTGCACCTTAACAAATTTAGTGAAAGTACAAAGGAATATATCCATAAATTTATATTGTAATGGACAGATAGAATGTAAGTCCTAATAAGATTGTGCATTTGTGCATATCTCTTGGTTTTATTGTTTTTATGCCTTTAAGGTTTACAATATCTGAAATTCTAAATTTATTTCATCACTCCCCAATATCGTACATGTACTTGAGCATGCAAGAATGTACCTGGAGTTCTTTCAGTTTGTCACGAATCAGCATGTAGCCCAAGTGTAGCTTCCCTCCAAAATGGTCAGCAAGACGTCGATCACTGCATACAATATGGCATGAGATATATTTCCATCGTAAAGGTGCAATGTGAATCTGAAGTTTCAGAACAATTTGAGAGTTGAAGGAGCTAAAAGTATTACTTGTCATAGACACTCAGAAATGCTCCACATATGTCACAGAGACGTAACTTCTGATCAGTCTATAAAGGTGGACAGAGAATACCATGAGTCCATTGGCAATACTTTGATCTATAAACATCAGTTGGCCAGGTTTTAAACTGACAATATAAATATAGAAAATTTCTGCAAGGAAACGAGAACAACCAAACACAAGAGTAAATACAATTACATATGTATGCAGTTCCTAATTCGCCACATTCGAGAATATCAAGAAACCCACACCCACAATTCTACATATGATGCAC
This sequence comes from Bonia amplexicaulis, assembly GCA_036346245.1. Lineage (NCBI taxonomy): Eukaryota > Viridiplantae > Streptophyta > Magnoliopsida > Poales > Poaceae > Bonia > Bonia amplexicaulis. Next base: position 656,331 of record CM070743.1, on the reverse strand, counting down.
TTTCCACGAATCCAGGAATACATCTACACCAATGACAGCATGTAAGAACAAGCTCATAATTTCAATAGATATCAGGTGCAGAGTTAGCACTCATTGAACAAGTGCATTGGAAACAACAAAAGATCTAACTATGAGGAATATACATGATAGTTTGTTCAAAGAGTAGTAGTATGGAATGATGTTGCAGATAGATGTACTCCAAGGCCATATCATAATCAGAATATAATTTTTCTAACACAGGTGTACATACATCCACTTGAAGAGTGACAACAGATCACTGCCTGCATACTACTCCGTATTTGATTAAAGCATTGGAATACATGACAACCATAGATTTCCTAATGCGCAAAGGTTGAGCCGTCATTTGAAAGAGCTTAAACTGATAGAAGGGAATTCTAGTACAACATCTGATAAAAAAATGTTCAAAAGTTTTGAACAATGCAAAACTACAAATTTTCCCTAATAGCACTGCCTAAGAGTCTAGGAAATGCATAATCATTTTCCCAATAACAGAGTACAATCATATCAAATATCGTGGTAGGAGAAAACTTTAGCACACAACAGTTGGAGAACAATGTTCTTTGAATAGCCAGTATTGAACCAAGTGGGTCCAAGGACAATGTTAGGCATCATGTGTACCAGAGTCAACCCATAGGCCACAAATTAAGCAATAATCAAACAACATTAGCAGAGAAGGGTACTGATAATACTGTGTAAACTAATGCTATAACACAAACAAGAAATTAAATAAAATCAATCATTAGTAGTGTTAAACTCACAATTCGAACATCAGCAGCTGTATATTTAGAAGACTCTGAAGCAGGTTCCTGCCGTGCGGCCAACTAGTGACAAATCACACACACACATATACACAAAGAAAAAAAAGACATCAGTCATGGTCCGTACAACCAAATAATGAAAATCAGTGTCCTACAAATCACAAGTTATCTATATCCTATGTCTGCAGAGGCAATGCTAAAAATTAACCTACTACAATTGGCTGGTGAAAGAATGGACGTAATAAAGTTCGGTGAACATGGCAGTAGCTACCTTTTTGAGAGCTTCTATCTCTTCCATAGCTTTCTGTGCTTCAACTACCATCCCTTGTTCACCTACAAAAGGACAGGCATGGAAATATCACTATATACTTCTTTATGCTGTAAAAAATATACTAGCATGTGTGTAACCAATACAAATAACAAATTTTTTTGATCATCTAGACTTGAAAAGATCAAGTAGTTGGTGTGGTCATAGAAGAAAAAAGCTACTGAAGACACAGATGTCCAATTAACAAATAACCAACAGATCTATATAATACCGTAAAAACTAATCTATGATCCTGAATTCCTGACAGACACAGTAGGCCCAAAAATTGAAGTCAGGCCTAGAGAACAAAATATACCAAAAATATAAAACTAAAAACATTCATGCCGATTAACGGTTCAGGGTTTTCCAATAAAAGTTACACTCAAGGGCTCAAGGCTTCTTGCTTCTTGCCTCCTTCACCAAAGATTAAAAATACGACCAAACTGAAATTTCAATAGTTCATACTGTTCCTAGAAATTTGTTTCTTGTAAGAACTAATTGAGTGATTGAATTCAAAAATCAAAACCGAGATATTCTAGGAGAAAAATCTCCGAAATACGGCCCCGATTACTAACATATATTTCTAGAAGAAACAAACCAGTAAGCAGTCAATTTTTTTCCACATACCAAGCTCTTCAGCTTTCTTTAGCTTTTCATCAATCATTTCTTGAGTACGAGCATCGGGAGGAGCAGGTGTTGGTACTGGTGCTATTTGAGGAGTTTGAGTAGGCTGAGGTAATGAAGCTCTGTCCTTGTTGAAGGCATCAAGCAAGAGGGTAGCCTGCAACAAAGCAGAAATAACAATCAGTCACGTCAAAACAAAGCATTACTTATTATTAGTAGCATGTGTGGACAATACATAACTTAAGATCTATGAGAATTAACACAGATATTCAAAGTTCCAAACTTTCAAAGTAATACCTGCATGTCAGCCCTTTTAGATCTTAGTTCTTCCACCACTTCTAGAGTCTTGATTTTATCATCAGCTTTCCCTTCAAAATCTGTTTGGTACATGTTGATGAGAAACATTAAGTGCTGATAGTAAAATTTAACAGTCTAGGGCTTATACTACCAATACATCAGTGCACTAAAACATAGTGATGAAAAGTACACAGGATGAACCAACTACTTAGTAATGAAACCAAATGATTAGTTAGATCACTAGTGCTCATTGCCTCATTTAACGAAATCTACGTTGAGACATAAATTCTCCACCTTCCATGCAAAGCGCTGCTCAAGAATATTAGAGCAGAGAGAGTTTATCTTGTTGGTGCAGTTACATTTGATGAAAAGAGTGTTCAAAATTGCAGCTAAGACATATCTGCAATCCGACAGGGATTGATGAGGATCTTTTACAAATAAAGAAAACTACAAGGAGTTCTAAAATTTGAAGCAGCTGTTGTTTTAGGCCTAATGAGATTAGTAACATGCTTTCGCATATATCTCCCTCAGCTGAGAGGGTGAATATTAGCAGTCAACCTGTAGTTACCAGGACCACTGGAACCCTGTGAATAGAAGTACTAAACAAATTAGACAAAATATGTTTGATGATGTGGCATTACCAAAGGTATCAACTTCTTTCATTTTCTCCTTGATTTCCTTTGACAGCTGCAACACCTCGTCAGTCTGCAAATGTTAACAATAACATGAGCAATTTGATTGAAGCTCTCAATGAAAAATAGTAATAAGCTTTAATACACACAGGTGGTTAAATACCTGGGTAACCTCAGAGACAGATATTGCAATAGCTGCCTTGGCATCCTCGTCCGCGAGACGTTTCAGCGCCCTCTGAATTTTCCTCTCGCACTCCACAATGAGCTTATCTATCGTTTCCTCGAGTTCCCTATCGAAATTATCTGCTCCCTTTGCTTTTACTTCTTCATAACTACCAAGAGCTCAGGAAGGCAACGAACACTATACAGTGGTTTGGGGAAGAAATTTGAAAAATAAAAATTGAGTGAAACATGCCGTGCATAACGTAGTAAAATGAAGGATACTCTTTCCGCAATTGAAGCGAGTGAACCTTGGGGCAGGGTCCGAGATCCATTTTCTGCCATGAGTGGATTAGTCGATCAGGTCACGGCAGCATAGAGCAGAATTACTTCGGGTATATATCAAAGTAGAGCCCATCTGTCATTCGTGGTTTTGCCATGACTTCTCACTAACGCAACAACCAAAGATAATTTTCCGCTCCAAACCTAATCCGACCTAACCACAACCGCTCCACCTAAATTACCACGGGAAAAAACACGGAGGAGCACGGGGGTGGGGGGTGGGGGAATATGTACATAGAGAGAGGGAGGATAGGATACCGTGAGCTGGAAGAGGTCGTGCGGGCAGAGGCCGGCGAGGAAGAGGCGGCAGACGTCGCGGTCGAAGTACTTGCGGTTGACCTCCCGCACGTCGCCGTTGCGGTTGGCCCCCATGAGCACGTCGAGCTGCTTTCGCATCGCGTCCATGGCGGCCGACGGCTACCCCTGCCCTGCCTCTCCAGCGAGGCGAGGAGAGGGTTTTGTAAACTAGGGTTTCTACCGAGCGAGCGAGAAACTCTCCGACCCCAAGCGGCCAAGCCTAAAAAAGGACGGGGAGAAAACGACGATGCGGTCGGGTCGGGCTTCCGTATCGGCCGGGGCGGTTCAATTTTAGCCCAACCCAAACACCATGTACTGTAGCATGTCGCCTCTTTTTCGGCTGGGCTCAGTGCTTGGGCCGATTGGGCCTCATCTAGTTTAAGGGCCTGTTTGTTTCAACACGGAAATCCAGAACACGGAGAATCTGGAGAATCTGGAGAAGTGGATAACCCCACTTCTGGCTACTAGTTCATTTTCTGGATTACGTAGCTTCGGCTACTTAGAATCTGGATGAAAATCTGGCCCTTTGTTTGAGCTGCAGATTCTAGGAGTAGCTGCAGCTGCCAGAAGCTGAAACAAACATGCCCTAAGGCTCTGTTCTTTTTTTGTAGGGTTGATAACCTGTAGAAGTCAGTTTACCACGAAGATACCGATTCAGACTGCAGACTGCATATACAATTTTAAACTCGAAAAGTTGTTTAAAAAATTTATTTCAAAAAATCACTTATTTATTTTAATTTTTGGAAAAATCAAAAACATAAAAGAACAGAATTGTTGTTAACTCATATGTTACCTAACTTCTCTGCCTTATGCGCCTAGGCGATTGACACGACCGCCTAGGCACCACCCGCCCCCGCCTGACCATCCGTCGCGCCGAGACCACTTTTTGCCGCCTTTGACCGCCTCCCCATCTAGCGGCCCACTCAGTCGACTAGTGCCTAAGGTCCGACGGTCCCCTGCCGCCCAACACCTACACGATGCCTGGACGGCCGCCCAGGCCGATTTTTGTATCACTGCACACGGCACTTCCCCTTCAACCATCTGAAGATCTGCGCGCATTCCTGAAGGAATTCTTCGCTCCCATTTATCCATGAAGTTGCCGAGCTTCATCTTTCCTGCACAAAGCGCTCTCCGAGCAAATTGCAAGCAGAGCAGCCTCTCATCAAGGCTCCAACAACTTCTACCTTCCTGCTCGACCTTCATGCCAAATCTGTTGAGGCAATGCCAAATCTTATACGTAAAACCATCAGATTCCATGACAGATAGCACATCATTTAATGGCCAGTCATGCAGCACAGCGTTATGCAGGATCTTGTCCAGAATCGTGTTCACAGAATTGACATTGACCGTCCTCCAAAACCCATCAATCTCGACAGCAGAAAGGGAATTCAACCCCTCTGACAGCTCACCATCACTGGCCTGAACAAGCTCACATAGGTCTTGCCATGTGTAGAGCACCTTCTTGTGTTGGAAGCCGTCTCCAAGATCCTCATCAAGCACATAGGGCCTCTCATTAAGGATGCCCCTCAGTTTGTCAAGCCGTGGAGCAGTCCGGACCAATTCAGTGCTCCCTGATGCTACTTTGACAACAGAAGCCGCCGCATCAGTGGCAGTGGTGGCATTTGCACAGACATTCGTGTGATCAGGTTGTAAGCTAGGAGCAGCTGGTTCTCCGGGTGGTATTAGGAATACAGAATTGGATGTGCCCACAAACTTCGTAGCATAAGTTGCAGAAGGTGTGCAGAGAACAGCTTCTTCGTCTGGACGCCCCCGTACAGTCACCCTGTATCAAGAGAATCTTCAGAGTTTCTCATAGACGTAGTAACACATCCTATACTGAAGCATTAGATAGAAGACAATGTAATTCTCCAATGGCATGTGAACGAGACCTGTCACTAGATTTAACCTTGTTTGGCCTCAGCTTTAGCTCAAGAAAAATCAACAGACTAAGCTTTTGCAATGTGATGTTCTCTTCCACTGGTCATTGTCTAACGGTGCGCTATCCAGCTCAAAAGGGAAGTCAAGTATGAAAAAACCACAGAACAACCCAGATGAATGCAGTTACAGAACTAAGTACATCAAAGCACTTAATAGATATAAATGAAATGCTCAACCAGTTTGGCATTAACAAATTATGCTTCGAGTAATTCATGTAAACTAACGAACGCACAAGGCGAACGGTGCAAATGTAACACTTTAGACTAAAATGTCAAGTTAATTATCTGTCCAAATCAAAATACTTAAAACATAGTGAATACAAACAACATGAGAAACACCTTATCAACACGAGTCCATATAACATTTGGGGGAAAACTGAGATCAGTCGAAGATCTGACATCTGAATAAAGAGTGTGCTCCTAAGAGACGATTTAATCAAGCCCATGAAAGAAGGGCGCTCGAAGTTCTTGCTCGATTTGGGGGCAAAGTAAATTAGCGCTTGGGTGCGTGTTTGTGGGGAGCATGGCTTACCGGTCGTGTAGGAGGTCGGGGAGGAGGTCGGCGGCGGCCTCGAGGAGGATGAGGTCGTCGTGGGGGCCGAACGCTTGGTGGTAGCACACCGACAGCGAGACGCCGGCGCCGGCAAGGCCCAGCACCACGTCGGCCCCGCCGCCGCCGCCATCCCATTCACTCTCGGTTTGGGCCTCCGCGTCCTCCATCTCCGCATCCATGGATCGGATTGAGAAATTTGCCCCTTTTCAGCTTTTCCTCTTTCTTGTTTTTGTTTGGTTTTGCCGCGCTTTTTGTTTTGGTGGGTGAGCTTCGCGCGGGAAAGGTTGTGGGCTCAGGTGGTCAGCCTATGTAAAGCAGATGACAATAAATATTCGAGCAAATATACTCAAATTGATGCAAATAATGTTTAAATTGTTGGGTGAAAGAGATTCAAGACAAGTATTTTTTAACACATTTATTATGTTTTATCTTTAATCATCAACTTATACAGATGACCAATAATACTATCAAAGCATCTCGATCGAGGAGAGGTTCACGAAGGTGATGGCAATGTTAACCATATTTCACGTGGCCACACGATAGCGACTGAGTACACCAGTCAATCCAATAATGAGTACACCATCTACCATTTTTCATCTGTTGGACTGTTTTCCGTGCCAGTTTGGTCCAACATTATGTTTTCTACGGTCATTTTATTTTCGAAATCCAACAGTTTTTTTTTGTGCATGACTAAAAACAACAATTTCGGTTTGATTATTAGAGAGGAATATGAAAAGAGAACGGTGAACTCCTACTTCCCAATAGGCAACTATCTATGAGTGAATTGGTTGTGTTTGAGCAATTTGCAATCACTGTTGCGTGACCATTCTAGGTTGCATTATTTTCGGCTGTGGCTGATGTATTTTGGTTTTACCGTGAGCGTTTATGCGAATAAACCAAATACCGATAAATCGATAAGTTACTTTGAAAATGTTATCCCGATAAACTGTTTCGAAAAGGTAGCGGAAAACTCGACATGTTTATTTCTTCGAGGGAAATCATAAACCATAAGTCGAAAAAAATAAAATCTAATCTTACAAAACGTAAAAGTTCTGCGTGTCTATGCATCAGCGACCATTCTAATCTAATGTTCAAGTGACCAAAATGATTGCCTTAATCACGACAATAGCAGCATCTATTGAACCGAGGAAAAATTAGGGTATGTTCTTTTCGGCTGTGGTTTATGGCTTTTGGTTGAAATTTTTGAATTTTGACTGTTTATGATACAGATTAAGGAGAGACAGATCCTTACTTGCAATTTTGGCAGGTACAAATGTCGGGCTTTTAACGCGTAGATTGTTTAACCTGTAGACCACATCTTGAGAAAATACTCTATTTAAAAGTTAGGTACTGTAGCAAAAGCCAAAAGCCGCTGGTTTCGGAAGAAAAGAACATGCCCTTAGATGTTCAACAGATTTTTAAGCTTGCAATTATAAATACTCTTTCTAGTCACAAATACATATCATTTTGGAATATATATAGTTAAAACTTTTAAAACTTTAGTTATTGATATTTTTCAAATATTTAAATTGGATACATGAAAATCATATCAATAGATTTATCTTGATTTTTTTCATAATATTATTGGATATTATAGCTATATTATAATATAAATTAATGGTCAAAGTTATATTTTGAGAATTATATTAATGTCTATAATATGTATTTATGATTAGAGAAAGTATTTTAGAAGATTTATAATATATCTTCTTCATAAAGAAAAAGTGAAACAAGTCAATGGCAGCTGGGAGTTATTTCACGAACACCAACAGAACCACCGAGCAAACCAGACGACGACATCCCTTCCCACTCATCCGCCGCCCGCCAGTGCCGGAATTCCGAAAATGCCCCTGGACCCCGACCCCTCGCCGCCGCCGCCGCACCGCGATTGGTTCTTCCCGCCGGCGCCGCCCTTCCTCCCGTCCTCTAGAACCCTAACCACCAGGACCCCCTTCCCTTCCACCTCCCGCTCCTCCAAGCCCTACTCCCTCGCCGACCGCCGGCCGCCGCCGACCCCTCGCTCCCGCTCCCGCTCCCCGCACCCGCCGCCGGAGCAGCAGCAGCCGCAGCCTCCGGCAGCGCCGCGCCGCCGAGACCCCCGGTACGCAGGCGTCCGCCGCGGCGATGCCCGAACACCCGCTGCCCAGAAGGCGTCGCCTCCGACGGCCGCGCCGGTGCCTGGAAGGAATTCACCGGCGTCGGCGATCACCCTCCGATGGTCAGGGATGGTATCCGCGGCGGTGAGAAATGGGTGACCTCGCGGGGTTTCGTGTTTGACTTTTGCTGACTTCGGTTGTTTAATCGCGAAATGTGATGCTCTCAGGCCATTTTGCTGTGCCTCGCCTCCCTTCTCCGCAGGAACTTCTCGTTGCATGATCACGTTTACCATTTGGAGGTAAAAAATCGACTTATTTACTTGCACATTCTATAAAATAGCAATCTTATTGCATTTCGTTCCGATTCTACCAGGGACAGCTTGCTACAGCTACTGCAAAGCTGCAGTCATGCATTATAGACTCCTCATTGGATATGAGCAGCATATTGTCGTATCAGAGCAATGACAATGCCGTGCAGAGCAGAAGTCTGAAGACTTTCTCCCCGCTGCTCCCACTTTCTATACTGTTTGTGCCAATAGTCATTCTTAAGTACATTTTCTCAAAGCTAAGGAGTTCACAATACCCTGAAGAAGTACCCATTAACAAGCGGTTGGCGTACAGAGTTGATATATTTTTGTCACTTCATCCATATTCTAAACCCTTGGTTCTTCTTGTCGCTACATTGTTACTTATTGGTCTTGGCGGCCTGGCTCTTTATGGTGTGACTAATGATAGCTTATCAGATTGCCTTTGGCTATCCTGGACCTTTGTTGCTGATTCGGGTAATCATGCAAATGCGGCAGGCTTTGGACCCAAGTTGGTTTCAGTTTTAATAAGTATTGGTGGAATGTTGGTTTTTGCCATGATGCTTGGGCTTGTCACTGATTCAATCTCAGAGAAGTTTGATTCTTTGAGGAAAGGAAGAAGTGAGGTCATAGAGCGAAGCCACACTCTGATCCTTGGGTGGAGTGACAAGCTGGTAATCTTAGAATCAACATTTGCTTCTTTTATTTTTTTGCAAAATTTCCTATTCCTGCCTAGCTGTATTGCCATGCTCCTTATTGTTCAGGTATGAATGCTATATCAATAGCTAATAAATAGCCCCCAACTAGGGATATAGTTGAAATTGTTAGATTGCTTCCTATCGCATAAGGGCGTTCTTTACTCATGCTTCCTGAAGCTTCAAGTCTAGAGGCATGTTATGGAAAGTGTTGGGGGGCATGGCCCCCACCTTAGTCCAGTCGGCTCATTGCACCAAAGAGACCTAATAATCATGTAACTATGTGGTTAGCCTAAGAGGGCCGTCACAAGGGAAATGACGTGATTGTCTATACAATAATAAACCCAGATAAAGGTCTTTATGTAAGCAACCTCCTCATAGCTATAAGTATGTGCCTTAGGGTGCCATGAGAAGGGGGGTCTCATTTTTTATCAGAGACTAGTTATGTACTCGTGCGTTACAACGGAACTCATTAAATGTATAGATAATTATGCTATAGAAGAAATTGCTCTGATTGGTTAAAAAATGAAGAATGGTAAGAAGTTAAGAGAAAGAGCGGTTGGGGGAGAATGGACGCACAACCACCAACTCGTTCTTTTATAATAGTAATGATAAGCATATGTAATACATACACTTCTATCCCTCATCTCCATGGTTTCTAAGCCTCCGGGCAGCCCCTTTTAGCCTCCCCGTAGCTCCATTGTTCACTATTTTATCCGTAACTAACTAACTATAACAAAAAGGTTATGAGGCCTCCAACTTACAGTGCAGATGTCACATAAAGTAAGGTCTTTTTTTTTTTGGAATCTGATTTGTTGCCATTTTGGTGAGGATAAAAGTCTTAAAATAGCCACAATGCTTATAGTGGACACAATGGTAGTTTCAAAATGAACAGTGGCAATACAGATGTAGTATGTCAGTCTTCTAGTGTGACTATATGTGTTGCACTCTGTCAGCTCGCTTCAAAATTATCCCTATAATCAGTAAGGTAGGTACTAGATACTAGTATTTGGTTGTATTATGCATATTTTATATAGCTGTTTTGTTACATATCAACTTATTATCTGAACACAAGTTGCGTCTCTCCAGATTACTCTAGTCTTAGCTCTTACCTATTTCCTTTTATGGCAATAGGGATCTTTACTGAACCAAATTGCTACTGCTAATGAAAGTTTGGGAGGAGGGACCATCGTAGTGATGGCTGAGAGAGACAAAGAGGAAATGGAAGCAGACATTGGTAAAATGGAGTTTGACTTGAAAGGAACAGCTGTAATATGTAGAAGTGGAAGCCCTCTGATTCTGGCTGACTTGAAAAAGGTGAACATAATGATCTACTGAAGTACTGATTCTGAGACATGCTTTTCCTCTGATTTGATCCTCCTACTTCTGTAATTGTTAATATGCCGTTATGGTCTGTCGACAGTAAATACTAGGATGATTGTGATGTTAATTAATGCGCAGCTAGCTCTTTACTTCTATCTTTATTCACCTATTTTTGAACTAAATGTACCATCATTCACAAGGTCTCAGTTTCTACGGCGCGTGCAATTGTGATTTTAGCTGAAGAAGGAAATGCTGATCAGGTAAGTTGTGCTGATTAAGTTGTACCATTATATGTGAAGCTCTTTCTTAAATTCTTGCCCCTTTTCCAGAGTGATGCCCGAGCACTGCGAACAGTCTTGAGTTTAACTGGAGTTAAAGAAGGACTAAGAGGTCACATAGTTGTTGAGCTTAGCGATCTTGACAATGAGGTTCTAGTTAAACTTGTTGGTGGAGACCTTGTGGAAACTGTTGTTGCACATGATGTGATAGGTCGGTTGATGATACAGTGCGCGCGTCAGCCAGGCCTTGCTCAGGTTTCCTTCTAACCAACAATAATTTCTAAATATAGTTATTTTATTCAGACAAGAATTCTTTCTTGATGACTACATCCTGCTTCTTCAAAGGAAAGTCCTCTTGAGCATTCTGTTTGGTTCTATTTATTGTTGCATTGTGGAATACTGGAATCTCATGTCATGTGCATCTAGGGAACCTTTCTTTGTACAACTGTTTACGGTGTAAACTCTTCACGCACTAAACTTACGATCATCGCTTGATTTCTGATGTACATAAGCTACTATATCGGCCCTATTTAATGCCACTCATGGTTATGCTATTGTTCGCACTGCCACTAACTGGTTTATGTTTTTCATTTTACTTCCATTATTCTTCTTTTTAGTTTGGGCCTGCAATTTTTTATGAAACTAACCTAGCTGCTAGTTCTACATTTGCAACATGTGCACACTTAAATATTACTTACATCTACAGAATGCTTTACTGTAACTACCTTGCTGGTTGAATATTTTATCAAGCTCACTAATTACACATAGTTTTTCTATTGCAAATTTCTAATTGTACCTTTAAAGACTAATTGAGTTGCACACACAGATATGGGAAGATATCCTTGGCTTTGAGAACTGTGAGTTCTACATTAAAAGATGGCCTCAGTTGGATGGAATGCAATTTGAAGATGTGCTGATTAGCTTTCCTGATGCCGTTCCATGTGGCATAAAGGTGGCTTCATATGGGGGCAAGATTATTTTAAATCCTGATGATTGTTATGTCATGCAAGAGGGTGATGAGGTGATAGTGATTGCAGAAGATGATGATTCATATGCCCCAGCACCATTACCCAAGGTAATTCATTCATCTCTTAGAATGAAATGATGTGAAGTTTTCTTTTCTTTTGCTACCATCTATCAGTTGAAATATTTTTGTCGCCCTCCTGAGTGCTGACTACATTAATTTCAAAATTGATGTTGAATCATGCCATCTTTACATATTTGAGTAGTTCCTTCACAGTATTGGTCATGAGATATATACATCATCTTATTGGTGCTTGTACATTGTTAGTCTACTAATTGCATTTGATAAACTATATTCTTCTTGGGTGACATTGTTTTACTTGGTTCTGCTACATATCTATCTATTCATCTATCGTGTGGCATCTTTTATTGCTTCATTCCTATGCTGACAACATTTGTCATCTTTTATTGATACATTCCTATCTTCACAACTTACTACCAACTGAATATTGCCAGTACAGAGTTAGCTTCAAACTTTTTTGGGGTTGCATTTATCAGCAACTGTACAAAGTTGACAATGTTGTTCGTATATTTTTTTTAGCAAGTGGCATCTAACGGTACGGTGTACATATTGTACATACGATTGCTGTACTGAACCTTTTAGATCAATCTTGGAAATTGGAATGGGATTTTTGCTAAATATTGTTATGAATATTGTGTGTGTTGATATGAGACCCAAAGGGCCATATATATAGGAGAGTACATGAGGATATACCATATAGAGATAGGGTATATATGGAATAGAATCCAAACTATCCTAATACAACTCTATCTCCTTAACACCCCTCTCAAATGCAAGGCGTATGCAATAGCATTGCATTTGGAAAAGAGTTGACATTAAAACAAGATAAATCCGAAGTCCGAGTCTTGATAATGTCGTCGTTGCGTGCAGTTTTTGAATAAACTGTCAAATCAAGCCGAAGAGGAATAGAAAGATGCATGACGGCGCAGATCGAAACCCAAGAGGCGGCGCGGTGCATAGAGGACGCAGCGGCCTTTAAAGCTCGGGCGGCTGCTAGAAGCGGCGGCATCATAACGACTTCTCCGATCTGCACGCGCTCGGATAGTAGGCGGTACCGCTACCAAGCAAAATAAAAATCCTACATTTCTATGACTGACAATAAATTTGTGGACTCGCACGGTTTGAACGAACTAAAAAATAGAGACTACGGATTTTGGATGGACGCAACGGAAGACTCACGAAAAATAACTAAAGACCGACTAAAGAAAATCAGCAAAACAAAATATCCATCCTTCAAAAATGTAATCAAGCCTGTTTACCAATCTCACCCGAAGCCCATTTTGGCCCGTCGCTGACCAAATATAAGCCACGGGGTTGGGAAAACCCTACCCCATTCTATTCGGTGGCTTTGGCGGTGGCGGCGGCGCACAGTGGCGGGGCGGCGATTCGCGGCGGCGGCGGCGGCAGGCGAGCAGGCGGCGGCGGTCGGCGCGAACCGGCGGCGGTGCGGGCAGCCGCGCCGAGGCGGTGCGGCGCGAGACCACGAGCAAGCGCGGCGGCGGCGGCCGGGAAAGCCGTGACGGCGGCGAGGCGAAGCCGATGACGGCGAGACGAGGCGGAGACAATGGCGGCGGCGAGGCGCCTCTCGGCGGCCGGATCTGTGCGAGGTCGCCGGATCCGTCGCGCGGCGGCTGGATCCACTGAAGCGGCGAGCGAGCCGCGGACGCCATGTCTTGTGCGGGTCGTCGTCGGGCGGTCGCGGTGCGGCCGGCGTGAGTGTAGCCGCCGTAATGAAGCGCCTCGACACGCCCACGCGGCGGCGGACATGGCGCGCTGGCCGCCGCGACCACCGGGGAGGCCCGCGCTCGATGAAGGTGGCGCGATGGTCTTGGCACCGCCGGAGGCAACCGCGGCTGCGTCAGGAGATGGCCGCCCGGAGATCGATTCTCCGGGCGCGACAATGAAGACGAACGGAGAAACAAAGGTTATGCTTTGAACCTTTGCTCTGATATCATGTTATGAATATTGTGTGTGTTGATATGAAACCCAAAGGGCCATATATATAGGAGAGTACATGAGGATATGCTATATAGAGATAGGGCATATATGGAATAGAATCCAAACTATCCTAATACAACTCTATCTCCTTAACAAATATGAGCCATGCATTTGTGCTACATAATTTCCTATAAAACTTCACATGAATTCTTCCTAAACACCTTTCTGGAAATGCTTCCCTCCTTATAAAGGTTTCATTATTAGGATCGTGCAGTCAAACACACAACAATCAATAGAATTTTAGCTTCTTCTCAAGTGAAACTCGATTGCTTTGGCATTATGATTTAAAAAGTATCATTCCCCACTTTTGTTCATTGAGCACCAAAAGTGCAGCTGCATGGTGCCATTTTATGCTTTACAGATGACAGTTATAAGGCTTGCTATCACTTGCTGAGTTACTGAAACTATAATAACTAGATATCTTATCTTCTTTAAAAAGTTTTAACATAGAGGAGTGCACATACATCGAACATCCTATAATGAAGTTTACAAAAGCAAAGTCAATTTTATTATTCAGGTTAAAGAGGCTGTTTACATAGACATTGTTCACCTTGAAAGAAATCCTCAGAAGATTCTTCTTTGTGGATGGCGACGGGATATAAATGATATGGTTGTGGTAAGCCCATTCTTTGAAGCTCCTAATTCCTTCTCTATAAAATTGTGCAGGTTAGGAGAGGCTATCTGCCTAAAGATTTTGTTGTTCCAAAGTCTCCAGAAAGAATATTGTTTTGTGGTTGGCGCCGTGATATGGAAGATATGATAATGGTAACTTGATGATGGATCCAAAATGACATTCTCATCCTCTACTGGAATATTCATGTGGCTATAACGCAGTCATTTGTAGCAAAAGGATTTGGAGTCAAAATCTGCCTGTGTCAAAACAATAAAAAATAGAGTATTTCTTCCTATCCGAACTTTCCTTGTGTCTAATTAATGCCACAGCAGCATAGTTGATGGGATGAGGCAATGAACTTTCAATGCCTTATGATCCTTTTTAAAGATGTACTGTTGATATAGCTTCTGGAAAATAGAACTTGACGTTTCCTATTTTATACTGTCTTTTCTAACTTTCGATGTACATGGCTAACTCTAATTTTGGAGAAACTCTCGTGTGTTTGCATCATTTTCACATGAGATACATTTCATTTAACTTTCAAGTCTGGATTGAACAAAATTGTACGTAAAGAAAATAAAGTATGCTAAATTTAGAACTTTGTCGTACTAAGTGTATGACCTTGTTGTACTGAATGTGTAGCTCAAAGCTGTAGGTATTGTAAGGATTATATTTATACACCAACATAGCATTATCAAACTATGTATGGATATGCAAGGTGCAACGCATGACCTTTTTTGTTTCAATTCCTAGCATAGTGCATTTAGTTTTTGTCTAGAACAACATGTTGTAACTTGGTTTTGGATATTCAGGTACTGGATGCTTTCCTAGCGCTAGGGTCCGAATTGTGGATGTTCAATGATGTCCCTGAGATGGACAGAGAAAAAAAGCTAATTGACGGAGGTCTGGACTTCAGTCGTCTAGAAAATATTACTTTGGTTCATCGTGAAGGAAATGCTGTTATTCGTCGTCACTTGGAGAGCCTCCCATTAGAATCGTTTGATTCTGTAAGTTCTGTGAAAATAAGACTATAATTCCTGGAGAAAACATGTACTGTTTTAATTTCCTATGAATACAATTGATTGTTTCTTTCATTTGACTGATGCTTAAAAGCAAAATGCAGATCTTAATTTTGGCAGATGAATCTGTGGAAGATTCAGCAATCCAAGCTGATTCGAGGTCCCTTGCAACACTACTGTTGATGAGAGACATTCAGGTTTTCTCTAGGAATAGAAAAATCATTTAATCTGCTCTTTTGATTTTGGATTTAATTCATTATTGGTTTTGATTGTGTCATCTTCTGATCACATGCGATTGTCTTTGATTATGTGCTATTTTCATTTCTCACTTATCTTTCCGAGTGCTATTATAGGATCTTTACAGTAACTGAAGATTGTTCTCGCACTCTTGACTACTGCAGGCAAAACGTCTTCCATTCAGGGAAGCGATGGTTTCACATGATCTTCGAGGAAGCTTCTCTGAAGGTTCTTGGATAGGGGAGATGCAACAAGCATCTGATAAATCTGTCATAATCAGTGAGATATTGGATCCTAGGACTAAAAATTTATTGTCAATGTCAAAAATCAGTGACTATGTTCTTTCAAATGAACTTGTGAGCATGGCATTGGCAATGGTTGCAGAAGATCGGCAAATAAATGATGTCTTGGAGGAGCTCTTTGCTGAGCAGGTATAATTCTCAGATTTGTTTTCCTCAAAAAATGTTAGGCTTCTACCAGTCAGATTACATGTTTCTGCAAGATATATGCAAATGATGTTGAACATGTCATCACTTAATTTTTTTTCATATATGCATGTATCTGATTTCTGTAGGGCATTAGGTTAAGTTTACCTATAGAGCGTCACTTCCAGAAAAAGGAGAACTTTATATGAATAGCTTGACTAGCATGACTAATGTCTAACTCTGCAACTGAACTTTTCTGCAGGGGAATGAAATGCAGATACGGCCATCTGATCTGTACCTTCGAGAAGAAGAGGAGTTAAATTTCTTCGAAGTCATGCTACGTGCTAGGCAGAGGAAAGAGGTTGTCATCGGGTACCGTCTTGGGGATGCTGAGCTTGCCATAATCAATCCACGAGACAAAGTTTCAAGGCGAAGGTGGTCGGCCAAGGATGTTTTTGTTGTCATAGCTGAGAAAGAATGAGTTACATCATATCTATATAACATGACACAGGCATCTCACCACAACCAAGGCAAAATTGACAGCAGTGCCGTAAGAAATCAACAAGAGCAGCCACTATATCTGGAAGAAGGCCAAGCACTGAACGCGAGGTAGCAAAGCATAAAAGCAGATATAGGGATTAATCTAGAGTCTAGACAGATATTCCCTTCACTTGCCAATTGACATAAACACATAAGAGCGATGCGTCATGGCGCACAAAGGATGAGAACATAATTTACCAAGCAAGATTGCACGGATCCAGTTTATTGTATATTCTGTCAGAAAACTTTCGGATACACACTGATGCATCAGTTCGGCAGTCTCTGAAGGCTCCAGCATTAGTATGCTGTGCAGAAATCAATTTTCCCATGGAGCAGGAGTTTAGACTGCTGTTCTATCTGTTTTACCCTGGCTATAGGCTACAACGTTTTGTTAAACAGAGCAATTGCGGTGCTTAGTGTGTATATCTCTACTATTATATAAAGAGGAGTTGATGATTGTTGGTAGTTCTCCTCTTTCCTCTTTACAACCATCCTATTTGATCTGAACGATTCGTCTCTCCTCTCTCTCTCTTGGGATGTAACCATCCATCATCTTCACTTTTCTCATCTCCTTGCGTATTTTGGTTACCCTTCTCTTTCTATCGTTTGATTTTCAATGTTTGATGTGTAAAGTTGGCTAGGCAGTAAGTTCTATCTCACTATTTTTATGACTCTATTACAATGTACGAGTCTCTAACTAGTTACAATATAAATGTGAGAAAGAAGCCATTTGGCCTTTTGTCACAACTTCCACATAATTTTTCATACATGAGTAGTGTAAAGGAAACATACTGGCTAGATGACTCCTTCACGTACTAGATAAAAATATTTATCTTTTTTCGACCACAGATAGTGTATTTATTGTCATTATTGTTATTTGCACAACACCACGGTTCTTACAAGCAGTTCCAAAAGAATTCAAAGTAATCTCCTTGGGGGAAATCAGAGTAATATCCGTGAAAAATCAAAGTAATCCACTAGAAAAAAAAGAAGAATTCAAAGTGGTCTTTCAAAGTTTGATGAGGGGGTTTGTAAAAGTTAAAAGGATTACCGAAAGCAAAATAACATAAATTTTGGGGGCTATTGGAAACCTTATCAGCTTTTTTAGACGATATTACTATCACAGTTTTGGACAGCAAGCATTGATCTAAAATGATGAGATGTATATTCTAGGGGTAGTTATAGTTTATGCAAATTTGTTGAATTTTTTATTCAAAATAGATTAGTCTTCGTCATAAATTTGGGCCACTCTCTATTTTATTAGCCTTTAAGCATATGATTATCACGTTGCTTAATAAAAGTAGGCTCGTCAAATACCATAACATATACCATTGAGTATCAACAGACCTGCCACGTTATGCTGTCATGTGGGGAATTTTCTTCCATCGTCGATGTGGGACCAGGGACTTCACAGCTGGCACACAAGCCACGGATGTCACAGCTGGCATCCTATTCCTTGACTATTAAGTTAGGACTTTAGGAATCAGAGCTAAGTTAGGAAACAAGATATTGTGTTAGTTGGATTCTATCTTAGTCGTAACCCCTCTATATACTGACTTAATTTGTATACCTATTTTGTACTAAGTAATAGCAATGTACCTGTGAACTTTACTTGTACATATTAGCACATAGTACATGCCATATGTTAAAATGGTAGTTATGTTTGTTCGGCAAGTTAGTGTGTTAGCCGTTGCCTCTTTAGAGAGGATATGTATCCTACAAAGGAATGTCTTGAAACTTGTTTGAGTATTTGGAAATTTCAGCTTTTCACATGTTAGACCCGTTGGTCAATCTCGATCATATTGTCTTTAGATTGAGGAATATTAGAGGGGCCTTTTGTGTGTTTAACCAGGAAATATTCTTCTTGGCACATCACATGGAAGCAACATTCTTTTTGTCCATTTACAAATACCGAGTATATTATGTGAATATTTCGTTTTCTTTGGTAAATATCCATCCATGTTTGTTCTGGTGAAACTAGAGTCTGAAGTTGATGGGGTTTTGATCTCCCATGTTCACTCAACTCTGCCAATATAGTAAATATTTAGCCAAGCCGCCCCATCTGTTGCCAAGACTTTTCCAATGCTAATGGTCGATGTTGACCAGCCGATGGAGAAACATGGAACATGAATGCATATCCTCTAAACTCATTAAGATCAGCAATCATACAAGTAACAAGAGTACTAGTTAACTAAGCAAGACCATTAGCTTATGAGTACTATATCGATCGATCATTCAGTACACAAGCATCCACGTACGGCGGCGTTGTTAGGGAAGCTAGATTGAGCGATCAGCTTGATCCCTCGAAAAAAGAACTTGGCAGGTGATCAAGTACATGGCATCGACGGCCGTCGCCGACGCGGGGAGCGTTGCCGGAGCCGGCCATGTCCTCGACGGCTCGAACCCGGTGGTGGCCCGCCTGTGACAGCTCATCGGCGGGCCCGATTCTTCAGGTGCGTGCATATACGTACGTAGAGTGGGCGGTACTGGAGTAATTGATCGATTGATTGATTAAATACTATATTCAATTCGTATGCGTGGACGGCGCATGCATGCAGATAGGTGGAGATGGTGCTGGGAGCGTATTTATATAAGTATTTTCGGTACTTTCAGGAATAATATATCAATTAAATGAATGTGTTTGTTGTAGGAGTGACCCCACCTAAGTTCAACCGGGCTGTTAGAAGGCTGTAAAGGTCCAAAATGGAACATGTGTAATGGCATAAATGTCACTGAGAAGGGTGCTTGAATGTAAGGGTACCGTTGTAAAAACACTTCGTATGTGGATATATATATATACGATACATGCCATGGGGAAACCCTAGGCGCAACGGCCGGCACTACCCTGCGCGCGACGACCAATCCCACCACCGGTGTGACGGTCGACACTGGCAACGTCGACCGGGTAGTGGGGAGCGGCAACGTCAACACCCAAGCTGACCCGACCGCCGCCCCAACACCCGGTGCGGGAGCGGCAAGCGGCTCCGGCGGTGATGCTGACCTTGTCGCCAACTCCGGAGTCCACCAGTTAAGGCTCTTGAGATGGCGTTGCTCTCCAGTTAAGGCTCTCTCTTGGCAGTGAACGTACTATCCTTGGGATATTCTGTAGTCCCAGCTCTTCTACTTAGGTTCATTGTAGTTTGTAGTTGGGTAGTATATGAAGATCGAAGACTAGAAATTCTTAGTGTAAAGTAATATTGATATTGATGTATGTTCCTTGAATTTACCTTATTTTATTGACAGACTCTGGCATTCTGATTTTTACCTCTTTTATGCTCATAGTTATCTTGTATGTGATGTACGACTTATTTAAGACCTAGAACATGTTTGTATGTACATGTGAGTTTTAAAACATATAGTATAATAAATTTTAAAAATCCATAGCAACGCACTTCAGAGATTTCCAATTCACCTAAATTTATACATTGCAATCTCAAAAAGTGAGTGCTCTGTATATTCAATCCCCTAAATTTATACATTTCAATCTCAAAACCCACTTCAGATATTTCCAATTCAGGTCATGATGATGTACATCTCATCAGTGATATTCACCCGATTTGGTGAGCAATTCAGGTTCCGTGCTGCGATCAGGGGTCTAATTTTCACAAGCGAAATCACAGCATCCATGTGTCAAATACTGCTTCTGATCAGTATGCGCAACACCGTTAAGATTTCAGATAGACCAGCACCCGAAAAATGGTTGCAACCACATCGAGCACCAGATGAAAAATTCAGAACATCTTGCATCTATTCCAAACGATGTAAAAGTTTTTGACACCTCTGATGCGCAGTTGTGGGGAAAAAAAGGAACTCAACAACCAACCTTGAACCTACAAAGCAGACCAATGTACAGCACGAATCTCAAGCAGCAAGCCTAGGTGGCAACAAATGGCAGAGGAAACTCATGTATTACGCATCCAATTGAGAATCACACAAAATAAACGTCCAAACCACTCTCAATTACACAAAATGTGCTGATTGCGGACTGGTATGTGCCGAGAGGTCCTCATGGTCTAACATCTCAACTCTCAGTTTCCGGGGCTGGCTCTGAGGCAGCTGGCGCTACCGGTTTTTGTTGAAGCAGAGGAGAGAGCGCCTTGACAACAATGCTCATGTTGGGCCTGAACTCTGCTTCGTACTGCACACATAGAGCTGCCACAGCAGCAAGCTGCAGACGAGGGCGAGGAATAACATCAATAACGTCATTGTTCATCAAGAAGGTCACTCCAAAATAATGTGAAATAGGAAATACACGGAATGCGAGGGAGGGAGGGAGAAACCTTAGCAACTCCCTTCGGAGGATATTCTCCCTTCAACCTAGGATCCACACATTGTTTGACCTTGTCTTCACTCAATCTTGGAGTAGCCTGAAGAAAGAAAGCACACTAACAGGTTAGCTATGGAATTTTACCTTGCTTCTGATCTTGCTACCAGAGTGGTCCTGGAAATGGATCAGTACCATTCCTCACCAATTACCAGCTGGAACCAGCCAAAATCTGAGCCATTAGAGAAATCCAAATTCTTGATAGAAAATGTGTGGTTGGTTATCACCCAGTTTCCTGTTAGGTTTGGTGCTCAGATACTAACTGGTTAATTTCTAGTACTGGAAGCCGGATTGATTTGTTGTTGTTCTAGTTCATTCTGAGTTACATGGGAATAAATTCAAACCCAAAGTGACATGTAATTAAACTGGCTGTTTTTTAGAAACCATTTTAGACTGCGAGCAATATGTTGCTGGATTCTGCTAAATGTTCATATCGATAATTTCGATGTACTGTTGTTGGCCAGATTCATCTGATCCATATTCCCTAAATAAAATGGTGGTGTCTCTCTTGCCACTATTTTTCCTTCATAATTCTTAACAGTTTCAATTTTACCACTTGATACATCTTACAGCAAACATGGGGAAAGTCATTAATAGCCGATAAATAAGCAACAACAGCATCAGCAAGCTAGCAAAATAACTTACCCAAGTGACTAAACTTTGTTGCCCCCGAGGCATTGTGTGATCTACCGGTTTTCTTCCAGTCAGAAGTTCCAGAAGAACCACGCCAAAGCTGTAGACATCACTCTTCTGTGTCAGCTGGCCAGTCATAGCATATCTGCATCGAGAAGGAGCATCAAATTTAGAGGAAATGCATAAAAAGCAGGACTTTGAATATTTCCACAACTAATGCCAAGAATACAAATATTCTTTTTGCTTCAATTTTGATCTGGCTAGATAAACATACACGGTTTGCCACATAAATTCTTGATTTGGCTAGACACAATACTTTAAGCCAGTCCTTAGTAACTTTACAATTAACTTACACAAGTAACTTACACAGCATGATATCAACAAGGTAAACATTAAGAAGAGAAAAACCAACATAGTCAAGACAAAACACAAAGATTGCAGCTACCTACGTTACGCGGATACTTCACAAAAGTCACGTATCCGTATCAGATACTGTACCGGATACAGATAGTGCCCCGATACGCTCCGATACGTATCCTGCACGTATCCGTTAATTTATGATTATTCAAAAAAAGAAAATAAATCCCGATACTTCTCCGATACCTAGGCGATACTTCTCCGATACCTAGGCGATACTTCCCCGATACGGTAAACCTAATAAATCTCCCTTTACTTACACAGATCCGATCCAATCTCACCTCTCACTCCCGCACGCCGCCTCCAGCCCTCCACTCCCGCTCGCCGCTCCCACGCACGCCGCCGCCCACTCCCGCTCCCACGCACGCCGCCTCCCGCTGCTCCACGCCGCCGCCTCGGGCACCGGCTCCCACCGCCTCCCGCGCACTTGCCTCAACCCGCCGCTCGTCGCCGCCTCCCGCATGCCGCTCTCCGCCACCTCGGCGCCTCTCGGCCACCGCTCACGCCGCGTCGTCCTGCCGTTCCTACCTCCTCGACCGCCGCCTCGGCGCGCCATTCCCGCCGCCTCGCCCGCTGTTTCCTATCTCGGCTCGTCGCCTCCTCGCCGCCTCGGCCCATCGCATCGACGCCGCCTCGGCTCCTTGGCTTGCCGCCGACGCGTCGTTCCCAGCTGCCTCAATCGTCGTTCCCGCCGCCTCGGCCGCTGTTTCCCGTCTCGGCTCGTCGCCTCCTCGCCGCCTCGGCCCGCCGCATCGACGCCGCCGCCTTGGCTTGCCGCCTCGCCGCGTCGTTCCCGCCGCCTCGACCGCGGTTCCCTGCCTCGGCTCGTCGCCTCCACGCCGCCTCGCCCGCCACCTCCACGCCGCTTCTCACGCCTATTTTTTTTAATATTTATTACATATATATAAATGTATCGCCGTATCGGTATTTTTGGAGAAATGGTGAATCGCGGTATCGCGTATCGGTATCGGTATCGGAGTATCTGGGCAACATAGGAAGCTACTAAAAGGCAGCAAACCAAAATCAACCAAGGGCAAAGAAAAATCTAACTTCTTATGTTTGAACACTACCAGTGCACAGACCTTTCCTTTATAGGCGTATGAAAGCAATCTCAGAAGGTTTGGACTGCAAAACAAAGACATATTTAATTGTTCCCAGATATTTTAACTTTGCAGATAGGGAAAATAACACGAAAAGTTAGGCTTAAGTAGGCCTGTCATAAAAGATTGCTGCTTAATTTGGCTTAAGTAGTCCATCATAAGGTTGTTGATCGCTTGGTTAGCACACACCTATTTTGCAAATTAGTGATGTTCTGCCTCAATATTCCAAAATGGCGGTTAGGTTGTCTTATGTGGGAATTAGGATAGCAGATGCCAGTAACATGTCAGGTGACTTGTCCCAAAAATGGGAATACACTCTACAAAACATATTTGTTGCGTTGGCTGACTTTCTAGTTTCTAAAAAATGACATAGTCACCCAAAATAAGTATATTGTTGTTTTTAGGCCAACACCAACCTGGTGGTTGTTTATTGGAACATTGGTAATGAAAGAAAGGCTACATGCCTAAATATCACTAGAAGCCAAAAGAATTCAGTACTTGATTCTACATAGTATTTATGTTCCTGTCAAACCGGAAAAACTTATTCAGATTGCTCATTCTAATACATTGCACAGGGGAGGACCCAGGGTTAAAAAAACTATGGGGGCACCATATAACCAACCATCGTATAGTTGACAGTTCGAATAAGTTGATACCCACATCAACATGTAACGGTGGATAGAATTTATAAGAGAGACAAATTGATGTCAATGTACAACATGATATCAGTATCATACGAAATGTACAGTGCACATAGCCACCCCTTTGTTAACACATTAAAGTCAGAATTACTAGTGTTCTTTTGGATATGTAGTTACCAGTGATTTACTGGACGAATGTGTAAGATATTGGAGTCAATATCATAATTATTAAAAACTAGACTGGTTGCTCGCTAGTAGGACTGTTGGTTCCAAAAATAAGTGATACTATGGATTTGCATATTTACAAGTCTTAAAAGTAGTTTTATGTACCCTCGTGAAAAAATTTAGTAATGTGTGTGTTTGATATGTAATGTATTACGCAAGTGACCAGTGGACCAAAAATAAGTGAACCTAGATATATAATTATTAAAAACCAGACTGGTTGTTCACTAGTAGGACTGTTGGTTCCAAAAATAAGTGATACTATGGATTTGCATATTTACAAGTCTTAGAAGTAATTTTATGTATCCTCGTGAAAAAAATTTAGTAATGTGTGTGTTTGATATGTAATGTATTACGCAAGTGACCAGTGGACCAAAAATAAGTGAACCTAGATATATTAGCACATATCATAGTTTCCAGATTTGCTGACCCAGAGTCGATTTGCAGCACGGGCATGGCTTCGATATGGAATTTACGAGAAGAAGTGCCGTGCCATGTACCATGTTCCTGGTGACTATGGCATGTACAACTTTTGACTCCTACTTCTGCCACAAAGAATGGTCAGTAGTAGTGGTTGGGGCAGCCATTTATCTTTTGATACAGGTGCACATCATGGGTTTGAATCAGGAAGTTTTTTTAAGCCACTACGTTTGGCCCATTCTTATTTGGTCAGTAAATCTCACAGTATTGTGCTGCAGTGTGATTTGTTGGGCTGGATGCAGCCATGCAGGTGTCCCTCCCTGGCTGCACCACCACAGCCTGCAGGGTCACTTTGGAGGCGCTGATAATATGCAGTTGGGGGCACTCACTTTTGCAATACAATGTTATCATATTTTAGTTGGTTCAAGACGTGAAAATTTGTAGTTGAGTAAAAGCGATGCAAGGTAGTGAATGCATGCAGAAATGCATTAGTATGAATTAGACAATTACTCTGGCGCATGATATCCGAATGTTCCTAATACACGAGTTGAATGGAGGCGTGCTGCCATATCTGGAGCTTGATTTAAGAGATTGAAGTCTGCAATTTTGGCCTTGAAGTCCTCAAACAGAAGTACATTGCTTGATCTGATGTCCCGATGGATGATTGAAGGTTGAACCTTCTCATGCAGGTACTCTAGACCTTTTGCTGCCTCAATGGCAATTTTGACCCTCTGCATCCAGTCAAGCACAGGCCCAGGCTGTGCACCTTGAACTCCTTTTCTTCCTGTTTTGTTAAGAAATACGATGCAGGTCCATCATAACTGAACTTAATATCCTAAAGACTAGCATTATGCACATGCCACATGCTAAGAATACTAGATTCTTAATGTCTTACCATGCAGAACATCATGAAGAGAACCCATCGTTGCGAATTCATATGCTAGTATACGATAGTTGTCCTCCACATAGTAACCCAACATCTCCACAAGATTTTCGTGTTTTAGCCTTGATACCAGTGAGACCTAGAGTCCATAAACATATAAATTATAGGGCTGAAGTCCTTTGGTACTATCATCAAGTAATGAGAATTAACCAACAGAAAAGGAAATATTTAAGCTAAAAGACCTGCAAGTGCTCACCTGTTTCAAGAATTCATCATTAGGCTCATTTTCAGCAGCATCAAGTTTCTTAACTGCCGCTTGTCTCCCATCATCCAAAGTGGCATGGTATACTCGTCCGTATGAACCTTCACCAATCAGAGCATTCGATCCAAAATTGTCGGTCTTTTGTTTTAAGTCCTCCAATGACAATTCAGGGACATCAATTGTAGGAGGGGAAAGTTCTGGCTCAGGTTGACCAGCAGGAGGTTTCAAAGACTTCTGCTTGGCTGATGAATGAAAACATAAAAATGGAATCAGCAAGGACCGAAAAATGAAAAAAAAATGTAAGCTGACAAGCTACCAGGAGCAGTAACATAGTTTCCCAAATAGATCATAACAGAATGCCTTAGGACGTTGGAGAGAAAATACACAACAGCAGGGTCAAATATGACACAAGAGCATTAACACCCAATCTTGCTACTCACTGCTCATGGCAGTCATTATACATGTATGAAGAACATTTTGTAAATTGAGCCCCTTAAAAAAAGAATATAAGAATAGTTTGCATAACCCAAAAGTAGCATCAAGCACGTTACATAAAATCTAGAACTGGCATTCCATGAACACAGCTTGAAGCATTTTCTACCTAATTTACATAGAAGGTGGTAAATAATGGTGCATACAATTGCTATGAGAAACGCCATCATGGTTCCTTGTATGTGCTAAGCTGCTAACTAGTGATCAAATCCATATCAAAATCCACTAAGGATACAATCGATATTCAATTTGTATTTATAGCCCAGAGTGAATCAATTCATATTTTGAACCCAATAATAATCAGACTCATATTAAAACCTGAAAGCATAAGTAAAAATGGATAGAAAATTGCTTTTAGTCACTATTCAAACTGAACCTGGCCGACTTCGGTCCTAGTTCCCATTACACATCAAGAGAGGAGTAAAAGTTGATATGTTGCAACCTTAAAAGGAACAACTTGCACTGAAATTCACATGGCAAAAACACAAGCACACACACCATCGAACTTATTGATCTGAGATTTGGAATGTTCCCTTTCATGGGCATCCTCGTCGTCGTCAAACCCGCAATTACAACAGAACCACTGCCTCATATTGCCTCCTCACCTCTTCAATCCATGCACCAAATACACAAAAGAGTTAGCATATACCAAAAGTTCAGAGTCTACAGTGACTAAGTCATTTCATTACACAAAAAGTACATTTCTATACAATCACTCAACAAGTATATCTATCCTCCAAATGTCACTACTCAACATACGAAGTTAACTGAAGTTCGACTACATACTCTGCCAACAAACCTTAAATTTCCAAATACAGCATTCACAGAGACAGCATTGAGCCATAGACCAACATAATCATTCTTAGAAGCACTAAAGCTATCTTTTTCTAAAAAAACAATGGGGGGAGATCTTTAGAACGAGATATCCCAGGTATCAAATGGGCGTAGCAATTCAGTCGCTTTCAGCATATTTCCAGAAGCGCGTGGAAAGTGCAGACCCAACCAAGCCTCTAGAATCACACAAACCTAATTCCTCCATTGCTTACCAGTAAGCGAGATGCACCGATTGAATCGCCTCAACCCCACACGATCACGGGAACTATTCTTTCGCATAAAAAACAGGAGATAAAAATAGCGCAAAAATGGAAAGCTCGCAAATCTTACGGAATCGCGCGCCTTAATTCGCCGACAAAACCGAAGAGTAATTGATGCGCGGCACCAACCAAACACTTTAAACCCAGTAATTACATACATAAAAGTAATTCTGTTAAAGAAATAAAAGGAAGGAGTCAACCAAGCGATCGAAATGGAATGCTCCTCTACGCAAATTAAGCTCCTGCAAAATCCGCCCAATTTTTTTCTAAAAAACACGGATTGAACCAAACGGCCGGCGACGAAAAAGAGGAAGATAGGCGGCTAAACCAATCCCAAATCCCCCGAAAAAATAATTTAAAAATCGGACGAGCCCCCGACCTGAACGAATCCAAGCTACTCGTCAATTCTGCAGGCCAAGCCTCAAGTCCCTAAAAAACTAGAGCTCCGGAGATCTCGAGGAGACAACCAACCGACCAACCAGGAGGAGCTGAGCTCTTTACCTGCACGCCGCAGTCGCGAGCTTTCGCCACCACCAGGGCGCGCTGCTCTAGAGTTCGGAGGAAGCGAGGCGAAGTGGACCGAAGCGTAGCTTGGAAGCTAAGGGAAGCAGAGGGCGGTGGCCAGCAGCACAGCACAGCGAAAGAGCAGCTTCGCCTCCGCCGCCTCCAGGCTGCCTAGGTTAAAGCCGTCTTTATGGGAGGGGAGGATTAGCTCGCTAATTACACGATTATAGCCATGTTGGGCTTAAGCTTATACTTAGGCTCCGTTTCTAAACCGTTTTACCTTCCATCTTTTGATTTATGAGTTATGACTTATATATTTTTTATATTTTTCTGCTTTTTAAGTTTTTTTTATTTCTTTGTATTATTCGTACTAGCATAACGTTTATTTATATTTTTTATATTTAATTACGAAGAATAAATCAACTGCGGGTGCTGTATAAACTAAGCTATAAACTTCGACGCCTATCCAGACACATCTCAAGGCAAAAAAAAAAACCCCAACTTTGAGGGCTTACGCGCCGGCCGTTTAACAGCGCAACACGCCGATGCTGTGGCTGTTGACCAGGAACGGAAAATGAGCTGGTTGCCGTCATAGTATGCATGACATGTGGGCACCGATCACGTGGGATCCACTCGTCAGCGAGGTTAGTGCGGGTGAGCTGGAGGTAGGGTGCGCGGGGTGGCTGGTTTTGGCCGTTACCGGCAGCTGGGGTCCATCCGTTCGTCGGCACAGCTCAGGTGAGGAGCGTGCGAGCGATGATCCGTGCTGCGTGGACCGGGTCCACGGTTCGAAATGGGTGCGCCCCGCGTCGGAAAGCAGCGCCGAAAACGCGTGGCGGCCGGCGCACTGGGGCGGATGACGCCGATGCGATGCATGTCGCTGACACGGTGGGGCCCAACAGGCCTCGCAACTCACACGAGGGTCGCGGATGCACTCGGTTCACACGAGTAAGCACTAGACGAAAGTGACACTGTACACTGGAACGAACGGAGTACTTTGGAACTTGGATGGCATCTGATGTTTACCAAGTACCAGTTTTGCCCCACCGTGCATAAACACATAATTAACTTCCTACCAAGCCTATCAGGTTGTTACATGACAAGACAAATAAATGTACCGGGCAAACAGAAGTATTAGCAATGAAACACATTAAATATTCGGATGTACAACGATTTAAGGCCCCGCCAAATTAAGTTTATAGGTTAAGCGCATGCTCTTTTCGGCCGTTGAAATCGATTTTTAGCTTTTATTACAGTATCTAACTTTTAAATAAAATATTTATTTCAAGACAGAGTCTATAAATTAACTGTATTATACGTTTAAAGCACAATATCTGTACCATCCAAAATTGTATGCGAGTATCTCTCTCCGTAATCTCTATCACAAACAGCTAAAATTGATAACAACAATGCTATACATGAATAGTAAAGTTGAAATAAAAGTGCATCTATTTATAGATAAATATTAATAGTACTACATGATAAATACTTGCAAACTTTTTAAGTAGCTTTAAAAAGCTTTTTTTGAAAAACACAAATAAATGCCAGGCTTTGTAAGTTATTGGTTGTAAGATCCGAGTTCAACACATGACTCATCTATTAGAGCATATCCAATCAATGCTCACTAGGCACTAAGACCACATGGATGGTATTTATAGAGGAGGACGAATTCTAGTGAGAAAATTTGTTAGGGGTGCTTGATTGATGATGCAAAACATACCTCTTCTCATCTCTCCCACTTTTTTGCGCTATATGGAAACCCATTGCAAACGCTCATGTATTCTTCAAGTGTTTATATTTTTCACATTTTATTTTTTACAACTAATCATTTAAACTTTAGTTTATTTTTTCTAAAAAAAACTATATGGAAAGCAATTTCCACTACGTCAATAGTTGAACTATTTCCATTGCGCCATCATTATCAATCCACGTGTCATGTCTGTCGGTTTGCTCACCAGTTTCTAGGGGCGTCACACAAAATTTGCATCCTTCACCCTTATACATTTTGAGTAGAACCCTTTTTCTCGCCTTGAGATCTCATCTAAAATAGAGACTAATTCCTTCTTGAGCTTTTTCTAGCCCATGCCTTTCCTCATGGTACTAAGGATCTATATGCATCTCTTTAGCTGCTTTATATCATACCCAACAAATCCAAAACGCTATGCCTTGCAAAATACCCTCCTTCAAGAAGAACCATGATTGCCAAACTAATACCAATCTACATTGTTCCGATAACTTCATGACCTTCTAATAGTTCTACACACCAGGATTTGTAGATTTGCATAGCAATGCCCAAAATTCCCTATGTGATGCAATACTTAGAGTTGATTGCGAAAATTTGGAAATTAGATATACTATTCGTTGATTTCTTCCTATGTCAATATCTTAAGATTCCAGGTGTGTCTCTTCACCCTTCTCAATGCAAACTTACTTCTTTCTCTTTTTTTTCAATATATTTTGTTGGTATACTTTAATTATATTCACTTGCTTTTATCAGAACATGTTAAACAAACTTATTTGCCTTTCCCTGTTTATGCTCTATAGTTTTTTACTGTTCACCACGACATAGTTACTTTTAATTATTTTATTTGCCTTACTATAGATTCAGTCAAGATTACTTTGTATGTGAAAAGGAGGGAGGGAGGGAGGGGAGAGGGGGAGACTACAATATTTGGGATACTTTTCCATACATGATATTTTACACAAATCAAGATTGATTGTGAGAATTGATGTGCATGCTGATATTTTGGAAAGGAAGTCCAAGATAAAAAAAGGTGTATAATAGTAAGAATGATGTCACCAACAAAATGGTTATTAATAGATGTTAGTAGCTACTCTCGTTCCTTTTGTAGCATGTCAATCAATGTTTAAAATTGCTGAAAATATTATCAAATATACAGAGTAGTAATAATTTGGAAATTATTTATAAACTTACTATGGTAATTGTGATACAACAATTTACAAAAAACAAAAAAGGAAGAAGAAGAAAACAATATACTATTAATACCAATTAAATTTAATATGCCATCATCCAAAACAGTGCCAGCTCAATAGGCATTCTCAAAATTTCAAATTATGTGAAAACAACTTAATCACTGTTGATGCCGTTGTTACACTATTATACTTATGGTCCAACCATACTCCTACAATATTCATTTACTCCTACAATATTCATTTTGAAACATATAATATCTACTGCAGCTTCACCAACAAGTTCATATTACACTCACAAGCCATCAGTTTTATATGTAACATGTATATAGCAAATTAAGTTCTTGTTGGGTGATTAGCTAGTGGAATGCTTTATTTATGAATAGTGACAAACTAAGCTTCAACTAGCTAGTTCTGTTGTTCTTATCTTATCCTGAACATCACATGATGCAATGTTGTGATAAAAAAGTTGGTGTAACAAAATAAAAAATGAAATACATGCAATACTTACAGGTGGCAAATCACATAGACATAGTAGTGTTTAGTTTCTCAAATTTAGCGATGCTCTTTCCTGTCATATGGTCCATTCTTTTTTTCCCCTTTTAGCATGAATGGATCCCCTTTTAGCATGAATGGATAGTTTTGAGTGCTATTAAATGAAGGGTATTGATAAATATCATCCGGATGTTTTCTTTCTAACTATCATCTAGATTTGTGGCCGTTGATTAGAGATCCAACGGTCACGACTTCTCTCCGCCCCCTTCAAAAAAAATTCTCTCCCCTCCAAAAAAAAAATCTCACTCCTCCAGAAAAAAAGAGGGCCGTTAGATCTCTAATCCAACGGTCCAAAATTTAAATGATTATTAGGAGAAAAACATTCGGATGATACCAAAGTGTATCGTTTGGTACTTTTAATTTGGTCATTATTACAAAATGTTACCACTTAAACTAATACTTACATGGAATGTTTGCTATACGTTCACTCAAATGTCTTTTGAGAACTACAGTAGCATGGGCGCTGAATTTTTTAAAGAGTTGTCTTTGCAAAGTGCAACAAATTCCTTCTTTGGTTTGCTTGGTCAAAAGTGGTCCGTTGACCACACACCACACCTACTTGTTACCGTAAGTTACAACTGTTGCGGAAACAAATACTCCCCTCCTTATACCCGGGAACTCTCTGCGCTTCGCCCGCCGCGTGGCCGCGGAATCTTGGTACGGTCGGGGAGCTGTTTTGCAAAAAAATTACTGTGTTTTCCCAAAATTACGTACAGATCCTTGGTTCTCACAAAAAGGTCCCTGCCAGTTTTTTTAGTCCGTCCACTTTGCAGGATAGTCCCCCGCGATTTTTGAAATTGTGCACAGGTCCCTATGTTTTCCTGAAATTACGTACAGGTCCTTGATTCTCACGAAAAGGTCTCTGCCAGTTTTTTTAGCCCCCTCCACTTTGCAGGATAGCCCCCCGCGGTTTTTGAAATTGCGCACGGGTCCTCGTTTGTTTACGTATAGGTCCTCGTTTTTTGCGAAAAAAACATTCACCTTTTTCGAAAATACGCATGTGCTCTCGATTTTTTAAAAAAAACTCCTCACGAATTATCGTCTCTTTTACTTTGATACGTACGGTGGCTGGCGCGACGTGGCGCCGCGCCTATGAGGCTAGTAGTACAGAGAGATGTTCACAATGGTGGGTGTACTTTCTAGCTATACAAGAAACATTGAATTTGTTAAGGTGGTTTTTCAAAGTGCACGAAAAAGAATTTATTGATTTTGAAAAGTTCACAAAATGGATCATTTCTTAGTTGCTAAGTCAAAAGAACCCAACATTGTTTTGTACAGTTGGAAAGTTCACCTACCGTCATACATTTCTTTCCGTAATTATTCTTTTCTCCAACATTGGAAACTTATGATGACAAGTTGGTGCGAAGCGTGGAATACTT
The DNA here is from genome assembly GCA_036346245.1 of Bonia amplexicaulis. Taxonomy (NCBI): domain Eukaryota; kingdom Viridiplantae; phylum Streptophyta; class Magnoliopsida; order Poales; family Poaceae; genus Bonia; species Bonia amplexicaulis. The sequence continues at coordinate 623,973 of CM070743.1, read as the reverse complement.
TTGACTGAACAAATTAAGCAAGGAACATTTTCATGCAATTTTAAAAAACACTCTTAAAAAATAACATGTCCTCTTCTTTTGAGCTTAGCACACAATCCAGACTTGATCTCTCCATATTTGTTTTTTTTTTTTGCAAAACTAGTAACTTATGGTTAAAGTGTGTGTACTTTCCAACTATACAGAAGTCGGTGTTTTAATATCGATCTTATGTATGATTATTTGATTCAGGGAATCTCTCGCAAATCTGACTACACAGAGAAAGACATAGGAATTTTATACAGATTCGGCCCATTTTCGGAGAGAATAACAACCATACTCATGTGTGGCTATATTGAGTGTACTAGTTACAATCAAGAGAAAGACTAATACTTGATGTCTTGCCCTTCTTGATCCTCTCGCTTGCATCCCCCTTTCTTTCCGACTTCAGCAACATATGAAGAGATGGTGGTTACTCCATGCCAAGAACTGTCTGACAAAGGTTATTGTCAGTGATGTGATACCTTCTTACCGCTAGGCGGTTATCACTAAAGACAGGAAGAGATTACGAGCGGTTATTTCAGAGAACAACTGCATATATTAACTGCCTTGTCAGACAAACCCACAATATAGCATGTTATCGTAGGCAAGCTGGTCAAAGTCAGGCTAGTCGTAGAAGAGTTCACGACCACACGGTGGTCGTAAAATGGCATACGACTATGTCATATTCATAGAAAGACTTACGATCATGAAGCAGTCGTGGAAAAGCTCTCAACCATAAAGTGGTCGTGAAAAGACTCACGCTCACATGGTTAGGTCTCTCCCTTACGAATATAAGATGTATACTTAAGGAGCATAATGATGCAATAATACTATTTATAGATAAATAATAAATTGACGATTATTATATCATCGCCATCTAGCTCCTAATTTCAAGTGAAAATAACTTACTTGAGAAAAGGAGGCCGTAGACTAGTAAAAATTGAAAGCAAGCCTTTTCGATTTCATTTGACCAGAAGTAGACTTTGTCAAGAAGGTAATTTTGCACACACGTGTGTACGTATCCCCTTCACACGCTGGGGATTTTTGCAAAGGCACAAGGGCTTACGAAGTGCGGACACACATTTTTGGCATACGTTTTTTCACTAAATACGCACGCACATGCGACCTTGTTTATAATTTATTTAGATAAGATACGTCAGATTAAAATCCGGATGGACGGCGCTGCTGACCCTGAGTAGTTGCATATTGCAGTATGCAAGCACACGATTCCTAATTGCCGTAAGTGTGTAATCATGGGGCAGGTGTTAGTATTATTAGGCGTATTAAACACGATTCCATCCTAGACAGCCTAGCATTGCAAGTATGACACGAGCAAAAGCAAAGCCAAGTGGCCCCGGCCCACGGAATTTTAAAAAGCGAAGAGGGAACAGCACATAATGTCACATCGCCACCAGCAAACTCCACGGTTTTTTAGTCTAAAAAAAAATTTCTGTTAGATCGAGAGAAAAAGCAGGAAAAAGTAACGAGGAGAAGGTCCAAGTCTGAAGTCTCGCCTGCTCAAGCGATTGCGTCCACCGGACGCGTCGCCCCAACCACCGCGCCGACGACCCCCTCAGCCGCCGCGGGCACCGGCACCGACGACGACAGGTGCGTACCGGCTCGAAGCCCAGTTTGCTGTTCGCTCACTTGTGCCTTGGATGCTGCTTCAGTTACCGCCTAGGATGCCCGAAGGATACGCGCTCTCCGATTTGACTTGTGCGCCTGCGCCTGCCTCGAGTCTCTCCTCGGTGGATGCTCCGTAGTGTGCGTTTGTGGACTTGCTGTTCGATCGGTTGCGCCGATTTGGCACTGGCGCCGCGGATTTGGGGGGAAAAGCTGAATTTTTAACAGCATTTTTTTGGGTGCATGGGTACGTTTTATTTTTGTTGTTGTCGGATTATTTTCCATTTTGCGATGCGGAGGTAGAGCGCGTTACTTGTTTCCGTCCTCTGATCTGTTACCGTGTGATCCTACATATAGGCGTTTCTTTTCCTTCTTCACGCGATCTTAGTGTGATTTGTTATTTGTCCTTGTCAATTTGATTCTACCAGGTTGGAGCAGCTCGATTTGGTACGCTAGCTCGCGGAAAACGTCAGCTCTGGGATGGGAGGTCCCCGTGATATGGCAATGGACTTAGGGTTTACTGCTCAGTAGTAGGGTGGTAGCTCTTGCCACCCGGAAGTCAGAAGACAAGAGAAGTTGTTTCCGAAGCTCTTGAGAGTTGATGTTGGGTGGTTTCAACTAAGCTGGGTGATAGCATGATCAAGCAAATTCTTGGACGGTTCCCCAAGAAGCCGTCCAAATCCGGGGATAAGGGCCCTATTGGCAGGTCAAGTCCCTCAGTGTTGAACCCGCCATTGGCTCCCAGAGGTACAGAAAGGCCCTCCAACTTGAGTAGCCAGCCACCGGTTATCTCAAGTTCTGGGCTCAGTTATGGGAGCAGCATGCATGTCGGGAATGCAAACTCGAGGGTAAATGGTAATTCAGTATCATCAACCATTGAGTTGTTGCCAAGCTTTAAGGATGTGCCCAACACGGAGAAGCATAACCTGTTCGTCAAGAAGTTGAACTTGTGCTGCACCACATTTGACTTCACTGATCCGACAAACAGCATAAAGGAGAAGGAAGTAAAGAGGCAAACTTTGTTGGAGCTCGTTGACTATATTGCCTCGGCCAATGGGAAGTTTCCAGAGGTAATTATGCAAGAGATCACAAGAATGGTTTCTGTAAACTTGTTCAGCACACTGACTACCCCTCCCAGAGAGAACAAGATTGAAGCCTTTGATTTGGACGAGGAGGAGCCTATGATGGACCCTGCATGGTCACACTTGCAGATTGTTTATGAGTTGTTCTTGAGGTTCATTCAGTCTCCAGAGACTGATGCCAAGTTGGCTAAAAGATACATTGATCATTCGTTTGTTCTGAGGCTACTTGATCTCTTTGACTCTGAAGACCCTAGGGGGAGAGAGTACCTCAAGATGATACTTCACCGTGTCTACGGAAAGTTCATGGTTCATCGGCCATTTATTAGGAAAGCCATCAACAACATCTTCTATCAGTCCATCTATGAAACTGAAAAACACAATGGAATCGCAGAACTATTGGAGATTTTAGGAAGCATCATCAATGGGTTTGCATTGCCACTTAAAGAAGAGCATAAATTGTTCCTTGTCCGGGCCTTGATTCCACTTCACAAGCCAAAGTACATTTCAATGTATCATCAACAGTTGTCTTACTGCATTACCCAGTTTGTTGAAAAAGATTGCAAACTTGCAGACACAGTCATCAGGGGCCTACTGAAATATTGGCCCATTACAAACAGCTCCAAGGAGGTGATGTTTTTGGGTGAGTTGGAAGAGATATTAGAAGCTACACAACCTGCAGAGTTTCAGAAATGCATGGTTCCTCTTTTCCGCCAGATTGCACGTTGTCTGAACAGTTCTCACTTTCAGGTAATATTAGCTGTATGTGTTGCCTTTATCATAAAAAAAACCAATTGTGTTTCTTTAATTCCCATTTCTGTTGTGTAATTTCTTCCATCCTTTTGTCTTGTTAAACTTGAAACTGTTAAGTTGTATGCATCAACCAGTTCACCCAAAAGCTTAAGCTGATGAGGAAAGATGAGCAATTCACTTATACTTCAACAGAAACATATGCATTACCTGATTATTGATCATCTTATTTTGCTTATTGTATTTCTATTCAAGGCATGGTAGTCTAGATTTATTGTGTGGATTATGTTAATTGATCCTATGGTGGGCCTAGAATTAGACAGCTTAGTATTCTAAGTGGCACATGAAATTTGTCCACAGAATGTAATATTTCTATCGTCAATAGTGTTCCATTCACTTCTCATGATAGTTTTCCTCATCCTATAGTTTTTAGTTTACTTTGGGGTCAAGCGACGTAGTATTTTGTGCCAGCGCCACATTAATTCTATAGCAGAATACATGCTAAAGTCAATTCTATACAGTTCAAATAATGGTTGAGCAGTTCTCTGGCTGCTGACAATATCACAAAAGCAAATTCTATCAGCTGTATGACTTGTCTCCACCATGGGTTGTCAAGTGGATTCCTGATAAGTGATAATGATTTCTCTTTATATTACTGTGTCATTCAAATAGGCAGAGATAAATGTTTGTTAAGTGTGAGGGCTTTGACCCAATTCACTGACTTCACTTGCATTTTATTTCATTTGAGCCCTTGTGTCACATCTCAAATCTGTTCGAATTGCAAGCTTATGTGTAGTGTGTGGACATCCTATTATGTCTACTATGCTTTTGGTTCATTATGTGTAGCCATAGGACCCAATTATCTCAAATCTGTTTCATTATTCTTCTCGTTTATCTTCATTCTCCCCTATTATGGGCTTGAGACATCAAGCTTTGTTGTATTTTTGCAAGACATTCATAATTGTAAATGCAAGTCCTATCAAAGTTGCACAACCAGGGTATAGCATTAATTGTTGAATGGTAACTAATGGTGCTTTTGCTGCTTCTAGGTTGCCGAGAGATCATTATTTTTGTGGAACAATGACCATATCGAAAATTTGGTCAAACAAAATAGTAAGGTGATTTTACCTATCATCTTCCCTGCACTGGAGAGAAATTCCAATGGGCACTGGAACCAAGCTGTGCAAAGCCTCACTCTTAATGTGCGAAAATTGTTCTCTGATCATGATCCTGGATTGTACAACGAGTGTCTGCGGAAATATGAGGAAGGCAAAGCCAAAGATAAGGAGACCCAATTGAAGCAAGAAGCCACATGGAAACGCATAGAAGAGATTGCATCAGCAAAAGCAACGAGTGGAGAGCCTGTGCTTGTCTCTCGAACCTTATCTCATCAATCTTCAGCTGTGTAGCGAATTATTCAAGTGGTAAAGAAGTTTATTATTTTCTGCTGGGTAGTTTAAGTTTGGGCAAGTGTTTTCTAATGTATGAATTCCTTTAATTGTTAGGCCTTCAGAGATTCATGAAACATTGTACAGGATTGAATTGTATATACAAGTTATATTAAAGCAGGCAAATTGACAAAAGATCTAAGCCAGCTGGGTTAGGCGCAGCGTAGTAGCATCATTTCTCAAGCCTGAGTCTTGGCTTATTTTGGCATGCTGAGATCTGCAGTTAATTGCTGTATCCTTTAGCCTTGTCCGAAGTTGGTTATGATTTGTTTTTACCTGGTGGTGCAATCTTCCCATGGATGTTTGTTTCGGAAGCAAATGGTTGGTGGTGGTCAGTGGATAGAACTCTAGTTAGAGCTTCAAAATGAGTCATGGTTGTTATTGAGTCGGCGTGGGCCTTCATGGTTGTAAATGGAAGCAAAATTTTCTTTTGGGTACAATGTGAGCAATTTGCTCAAAGAATGTGTGAAGTGCATTAATTTTAGGGGCATTTGAGCATTTGCCCTATAAGTTGAGGTGCAACTGATGATTTACTTTTTTATGTTACGTTAGTGAGACATTATAGTGCAAATCATGGATTGCACCTTAAGTTTAGGGCAAGTCATCGATTATCCCTTAATTTTATTATGGCGTGGTCAGTAAGTACTTATGCATTTTGCTTTCATATGCTTTGATATGGAGCGTTTAGTGTATGTTACTCCAAGAAAACTGGATATGATGCTTAAGGCTAAGAATCAAGAGCTGGCAAATGGAAAACTTCACCTCATACAAGCTCTTGGATATGCTTTATTTAACCCTCTGTTCATCAACTTATAGTCAGATACGTCTGACAAATCACGATGATTCAAGGGCAAGGTGTTGTAAAATATACGGTATGAGCATAAATTTTAATTTAATTCCAGCATAATTGAATATCATCAAAATATATTTCCAGCAGAATATAAATGACATAGATAGCAAACAAATACATAATTCTTCCACGTCACTTATACAAGAACATATATTTATCATATGAACCAAACTTTCTACTGAAATAATCATGAATAACATTATCATGAACTGGGAATTAATAAAACTTAGCAACAAGCACAAGTTTTAGAATTTGATTAGAGCTCTGAGATGTAGGGTTGCTCAAAATTTAATCTTGGTCGTCCCGCTACTACAGCCTTATACTCTTCATTAATTGAATATGCCAAAAGAGTTTTAAACCTTGAGCTCTAAATAGGAACAGACAATCTGATACTACAAACTTTTCGGCCAGCAAAGGGCACAATCAAAATGATCACCAAAATTAGCCAACTAACTGATATGAATCAGAGAATAGATTCACAAGTAAATCAGTTATGCAGAATACCAAAATGGCTAACAGAAATATGTACAAAACAGTAACTGTGATCACGAATAGCATATTATGCTAAAACAAAATTTCTACTTGCAGAAATGAGACTGAAACAACAATAGTCTAGAGCTCAGGTTTAATTATTCAATTTTAGCATAAGACCAATTTCATCATAGAGCTAACAGCCAACCCCACAAGCATCTCTTGCAATAACCAACTAGTGATAAATCACAGATAAATGAAACTAGTCACACATTGCAAAGAGATGACAGCCGAAACACTCATAAAGCCGGTGATACTTGAAATCACCAAGAAGAATCCAAACAAGGCAAGGCACGCAACTGCGCTATCCCAGAAAACCTAGCGTCCCTCTGTGCTATCGCAGAAAAGAGTGTGGTAGACGGAGATACAATGCCTACTCCAACCTTGGGAAGCCGACGCCAGAGACGAAGGTTGGGGTTGATGTCGCACAAGATCAACGAGAGCTCCGGTCAAGAGGGCTCGTGAACAACAAAAACAGGTCACAAATCTCCCACAAAACTCAGCACAAGTTTGAGCCAAATCAACCTCGAGAGATAAACCCACACCTTTCCTCTCGGCCAAATCCAAGAAAAGGCTCAAGGAAACCGCACAGGGAAACCCTATAACGACAATTTGCGCTCCTCAGCTGACGGCGACAGGAAAGAACCCGGCCGGCGACTCTCAAGACTCAAGATCGAAGAACCACTTAGAGATATTTGAGATCGGAGATGGAAGAACTCACTGCTGCATTCGGCCACCACAAAGAGGGGAACACCATATATAGGGAGGCGGGCGGGCCGTGGGTCAGTAGCCATGGTCGCGCGCCAAGCGCTGCAGTGGCGCCTCCTCCGCCGCCATCGCCACTAGACTCGGTCGCCCCGAACGGCCCGGACGATGCAGCTCCACCCGCACACGAGAGGCCAGGCGGAAGCGAACGCGCACGCGCACGGGAATGGGAGGAGAAGCAGTCTCCTCCCTTATCTCCTCAGCCAGCCCACTGACTGGTGGGCCCCTCCTCTCTTTTTTTCTTTTTTTTTTCTTTTTTCAATTGGAAAATTACCGAAATGCCCTCACAGATAAACACAAGGTGACCGATGGATGCATTGGTCACAATACAATCGCAATGCTGCTCAACCTAGCTAGCAAACAACAATAACTCTACTGAATTCCTGTGAGCTTGGAGCATTGCCCCGGTGCTAACTGATGACTATGATGATGATGTTTCGGCCCTCACTTACCATGGCCTTTCCTGGCCAGCAAGGAGCTGAACGCCGGCCGGCAGTATCGGCCGTCCTGGAAGAACATGCCGGCGACGACCTTGTACATCGCCTCCGTCATGTGGATGCCGTCCCAGTTGACGTACTTGGCCGGCTGGGCGCAGGTGGTGGTGACCTCCGGCGAGCCGCAGGTGGAGAAGATCTCGAAGTTGTAGGCGCCGCCCCCCGTGCCGCAGCAGGTCCGGAAGCGCTCCGTGAAGCCGTACCTCGCAGGGCTCCTCATAACGGCGAGGTGCGCGGCGTAGTAGTCGGCGTAGGCGATGACGGCAGCCGGGTGCTTCTGCCGGAGCCGCTGGAGGCTGGCCAGGAGGAGGCCGTTGTGGGAGTAGCTCTGCCGGTTGACGGACGCCACGCAGCTGATGTTGTCGCGGTCCTCCGGCCGGGCCAGCGTCATGGTCAGCGGCAGGCAGCCGGTGAGCGGCAGCCCCTGCTTGGCACCTTTGTTCAGCAGCGCCTGCATGCCATTTTCAGAACCATCAGACTCACGCAATATTTGTAGTGCTTCGATCATGGATTCATGGGCTCATGGCATAACGAAAAGAACTCTGAAATGCCAGCCTTTTGACAAGTTTGTAGTACTTGTCGGTGATAGAATGGAAGGACGAACTAAAATTTTAGGACAAGATTCGTTTTGCGAGAATTCTCTGAATCTTTTTGAACCTTGGGTGTTCTACAAAACATAATTAGGTGCAGGTTTGCAGGTCAATGCTGCATTTTTTTGGCAGTCACATTGACTAACAAATAGTTGATTACTACTGCATGAACAACAATGATCAACTGAACTACCATGTGTTTACCACCGAATATAAAAAGAACTACTTCTGCATTATTCAGATAGGCAGTAAACTCATGCACATGTCCGGGTAGCTACTGGTTCAGAAGGCATGGATGCAGAATCTGGAGTGAGTACTGTACAGGCAGCGGTAGGAGTAGGACATAGAGACAGTGCAGTAAATGGACATCAAATTAGGAGGGGTGATGCATGCCATAGTACTCATCAAAGCGGCCTCTTAACGTCTTCACAGGCTCCAGAGTCATGTCCGGCGCCTTGAGTTACATGCAGAAAACCTAGCCTAACATAGCCACATGGTATCATCAAAACTGAAGTTGGTCCTCTGCATCTCCAATTCAATGCAGTATGTACTGGCCTCCAGCTTTCGGTTTAATCTTTTGTCTTTTTTTATTGTAACAAACTTTTAAACAAATTGTTTTTTAAGCGAATAAATCACATGAAGGTTTCTCTTACTCTATACTCTCTCACGACATCTCTATTAATTGTTCTCCTAGCTTCCTTTTTAGAGCTGTGTACTGTGCAGCAATGTAGTAAGTTTAAAGTTTAACTAATACTACAGTGTAGGGTTTGACAGTTTGGAGTGCAACTTTAACAATGTTGTACTGAACTACTGATACAAGAAGGGAGAGATGAGGAATTCTTTTTAGGATAGTTGCCACTAGCAGCATTCTCGCGTGTTGTTTGTGGAAACAGAGAAGAGGAAAGATGAGAGCCGCAGCAGTAAATGTTGGCAGGGACAGCAAAATTATTAAGGAGCCGTCAGCTCCATCGATCCATCAACTCCTCGGCAGTGCCAGGAAGAACAGCTAAGTGCAGTTACAACCATTCAAGGTAGAAATCAAGAGTTGTTCTTTTTTTACTCGGTGTTTTCGACATCATACGGTCTCTAATAAATATATATATAAAAATAAAAGAGCTATTATGGCTCCCTGTCTTTGGATTGCTTTTAGATGCGTACTAGTGTGATTGAGACTTTACATCCATGATTGATTTAGCATGCCTAATATATTATATACCATTACACTAGCACGCATCTAAAAACAATATAAAGACGAAAGATTTGGTGCTAGATATGATCCCATATATATATATATATATATATATATATATATATATATATTGTTAAAATATAATGACAAGAAAATATTCGTTACGATAGGTCGCTTGTTGCCCGACCACCGGGCGGCCGACGCCTGCCGCCGGCGGTAGCGCCACGTGTCGCCTCGCGGGTGCTGCCACCCGGCCATCGGACGGCAAAAACGATATTTTTGTTAATACGATTTCTATATTGTTATTTTTGTAAACACGGTACGAAACAGTACCAAAAGTGACTTTGATTTACACAATTATGATTGTACAATCCCAAGTTTTCATGACCTTCCTTGTAGCCTCGTCGTTCCCTTCCTTCATTTAGCTCAATCATGTTGGTGCAGCACCATGCAATCTATTTGGAGCCCTCGATTCCCCCTATGTGCACTTCCGCATGGCCTATTGTTAGGAGTAAAAACGAATCGAATACAAATTAAATAGTGTTCTTATAATATTCATATTCGTATTTTATAAATGGATACAAATTCAAATATTCTCGAATACAAATACGAATTGAATATCGTAACAAATACAAATTCAAATCAAATATCTACTCAATTTGATTGGATCCAGATATCCTGATAACTTATGTAGTATGAAGATATTAATGACATTTTATCCTCATACAGTCACGCTTAATCATTCTAATTCATTTACTTCACCTAAAAACACAAATTCACATTGAATTAAAAAAATTGTCCAACTACTTAGTTATATTGCAATAAAAATATGTATATTGCTTCGCTGAATGCAAATACGAATAGTCCGAATAAAATAATATTTCGGATGGTACAAATCTATACTATATTCTTATTCATATTTTTATGCGAATTCGAACACGAATAGAAGAGAAATTATTAATCGGATGAAAAAAATCTATATCGTATTTATATCTTATCGGATACAGTAACTAGATAATTCGTATAATTTGCACCCATTTGTCACCCCTACCCGTTGTAGGCTAGTAGCGCTCCGCGCATGTAGCAACACAGTATTGCTGAGCATCACACGAGCTCAACGAAATCGTGGACCATAGTCCTTCGGTCATGGATTGGACCAGGATCAAGATCGATGAAGAAAAGGAAATGATAAAAGGATTATGAAAAAGAGTGAACTCCACGGAAGTACAACAGGGTCAGTGGAGTTAGAAAAAAAGTGTGAAGCGGATCTTTCTATATTTAATAATAAGAGCTGCTGTTTATTCTTAAAATAAGTAAAAAAAGGAAGCTGAACAACAAGTAATACTTCGTGTGTATATATAGGTAGATATGGGTTCTACCGTGCTTAGTAACAACACTACCATGTTTTCCTATATGAGTTTTCATAAATAATCATTATGAATATTAATTTGTAATATAAAGTGTAATTATAATTATATTTTAAAAATCCTGTAGGATCGTGATCCTGCGACCCAAAACGATTCTAGGTAGGAATATCAACCTTTCCACCGCCTGTACGTGTTCAAACCTCAAACCACAAAGCGCGCAGTGTTCAGTTCAAACCTCCCGCCAAACTCTCCGTCTCTCTCAAACATTCCACTGCTCTCCGTCTCCCACATGTTCTCCTAGCTCACCATGAATAAAAAGATCTAGATTAATTGCCCGTTCCTCCAGATTATATATAATAATCTCCACGTACGCCATGGCCACCGGGCACTGCTGCTCCTCGTCGTTGCCTCGGCCGAGGAGGTCAAGCCCACCATCCTCACCCCGTGGTGGACTCTCCGCTCGGCTCCTTTTGAGGGCGACTGGCCGACCGCCATGCCCGTTGGAGCCCCCATCGCATCACCATGACCGAGCCCAAGCCCGAGCGCACCACGGAGCTCGATGCCACCGGGGAGGGGACACCCGCCAGCGGTGCCTCTTCCCTTGGGGTGGCGGCTCACGTCGGCGTCGTCGCCGTGCTCGCTGCCAATGCGTTCACCTTCTGAGGCGACAGGCGTGTACTCGCTTCCACGACGTGTAATGGGTTGCTGGGAATGAGCGAAACCTCACACCTTTTTGTAGGGGTGTAATCGAAGCAGATACGGACGGATATCGCTTATCATGTATCATATTCCATATTTTTTCCTCGGAGTTAGACAAGGATAATGCCAGATATATATTTCCCCATTCCGTATCTGTTCCATAATCTTTCGGACGGTCAGTCAGACGAAAATTATCTGCTTCTTTTTATAAGACATTGGACAGAGACTAATTACTGAGATGTTAAAGTAAAAACACTCAATATTTCCGTCTGTTTAGATGTGACAATTTATCTATATATTATCTTGTTCCTAGGTGAAGTCGCAACAGACTTCTTCATATCACTTGACATATAGATATATACAAACAAATATCACTTATCCCATATCCTATTTCAAATTTTTTTCCTCAAAATCAGACACAAATAGTGCCAGATATCTATCTATCCCTTCTATATTTGTTCCGTAAACCTTCAATCAAACGGACAAAAATTATCCGCACCATTTACACCCTACCTTTCTGTAACTCCCCATCTACAGAAAGCGTACGCTGACTCGTTTGATCACATATATATATGTGCACCTTCGCACCAGTAAATACGAGGTACACACACACACCAGTGCTAATCTGATGTATAACTTTGTTTTTTTTCTCATACGATGAGACTACTTTAATTGTCTCAAATTCTTTCGTGTCACATGTCACCGTGCTATTCATAATTATTGGTGGTACATAGCAAACTGCTAACTAAATAGTGAGTCGAAAGGCGGTCAAAATCAGGCGAGGAAGATACACATTTACAGCCACTTACATCCATCCCAACTGGACAACAGCAAAGGGATGAACAAAATCCTTTCCTCGAGAGCAATCTACAAACTACACGTACTCTACGGCCTCAATTCTAAGAACAAAAAAGCTTAACGCTAGGGCATAGTTTGAAATAATTATGACGCATGGTAGCCGCCTCTTGTAAGAATCATGCTCGCAACTAGCCCGTATGATGATTTTGGGTCAACACATTGAAGCAGCAGATAGGCTAGAGCCACCAACTTGCATTCACTGCACTGCATCTTTTCCATCCTCTTGGTCCCTCAATTTATGGTCATCCGGTGAGGCAGGGTTGCTTACTGAAGAATGACTGTCAGCTGCTTCCTGAATTGTTTCCTGCACAGCACAACAGCTATATTAGAATCTTTCAGCCTTTCATTGATTGATATTTGAGAGAGCCTTGTTGTTTCCCAATTCTTCAGATTTTCATACCTAAACAGCTGGAAGGTAAGAACAAAGTACCTCTTCTGTGTTTCGGTTCGGAGTCCTTTCATTTGTACTATGGCTAAGTCCACCATTGCTATTAGCTATAATCGGTTCATTTTCATGAGATTCCTGTTCAATATTTCGCAGCAACCAAATGGACTTCAGTATCTGAATTAAGTGATACACCAATCAACAAATTAGCCTGACCTGGTCATCTTTGCTGTCTCCAGCAGAGACGTCAGAATTCTGTGTTCCATCAAGGGCGCATTCTGTGCCTGCCTGTTCTGTTTGTTTTGCTTCTTCCAGAACCCTTTTTCTCCTCGATTCTTCTTCCTTTAATTTCCTAAACCTGAAACTCGAAATGTACCCTTTCATGGTTACTGTGTTAGTCGCTGGATTCTTGCTCTTGGTGATAGCAAGATCCTTACTCTCATCGAGAGGATGACACTTGGAGATGGGACAATTTTCTAATTTTATTTCTCACACAATGCCATGTCAACCTGAGGGGTTGGGGATACAAATTTATAGACTGTCAACCAGCCAAGCATATGCTAAGATGCTGTCCTAGATGCTAGTCAAGATGCTAGTCTAAGATGCTAAGATGCTGTCCTAGAAAGATGTTGTCCTAAGATGCTTGTCCTAGATGCTAGTCAAGATGCTAGTCTAAGATGCTAAGATGATGTCCTAAGATGATTGTCCTAAGATGTTGTCCTTGAAGGGCAGCAAAAAACACCATGTGCTGCAGCCCCACAAGCACCAGGCAACACAGAGACTTATCCATCACTCTCCCCCTAAGTCTTGTGTGTCTCCTTGTGAGGAATCTGAGCCATCCCGATCCTGGCGCGAAGTTCCTCGAACTTGATCCGCCAAGAGACTTGGTCGAAGTCGGCGAGTGGTCTTGGGTGTTGATGTAGTTGGCGGACACTCCTTCATCCAGCAACTCGATGAAGTGATACCTCACCCGGATGTACTTGCTGCGCTCATGGAAGACAGGGTTCTTCGCCAAGGCCAAGGCGGACTTGCTGTCCACCCTGAGCTCCACTGCCTCCGCGTCTCTGCCAAGGAGATCGCCAAGCGTAGAGCCAACCACGAGCTCGAGTAGAAGCGGTGGCGGCCGCAATGTACTCGCCTCAGACTAGACAAGGCCACCACCGCCGCTTGACCGATCGCCACCGATCGGACACTTGCCGAGGAAGAACGTCCACCGGTGCTCTTGCTCGTGTCGATGTCGCCGGCGTGGTCGCCGTCATTGCATGCCGATGAAGTCGCCGCCCGGGCACCTTGGGTAGTGCAAGCCGTAGTCGGAGGTGCCCGCGACGTAGCGGAGGATCCTTTTCACGGCCTGCTGGTGCTCCGTCGTCGGTCGCTGCATGAACCGGCTAACGTAGCCGACGGCGAACGCCAAGTCCGGTCGCGTGTGGACAAGGTAGCGAAGTCGCCCATACCGCGTCTTCGTCGCGCCCACCTCCTCCGCCGTACTCTCACGACTCGACCCGACCTCTCCTCCATAGGGTGTGGGGTGGGTTGCGATCGGTGAGGCCGCCCGACTCCACGATGCGCTTGGCGTGGCAGTCTGGCGAAGAGATGCCGGAGCTGTCCTGGTGGACCTCGATCCCGAGGTAGAAGGAGAGGGGCCCGAGGTCGCTCATCTGGAAGGTGGCCTTCATCTCCGCCTTGAATGCCTCGATCTCCTCCTCCTTGGTACCGGTGATCACAAGGTCGCCGACGAGACGCCTATCGCCAGGCATTGCCTCCTTGCCTGCCGGAGACCGCGACCTCGTGGCGCTCTGCTGAATCCCATTTGCTTGAGGGTGGAGTCCGACATGGCGTTCAAGCTCGCGGTGCTGCCGCAGCCGTAGGGCCCTCGCGCAGCGGAGGACCTTGCTCTCCTTGCCGGGGATGATGAATCCCGGCGGCTGGCGGACGTAGACCTCCTCCTTCAAGTCGCCGTTGAGGAAAGCAGACTTGACGTCCATGTGATGGACGCACCAGCCCTCCTGGGCTGCGAGGGCAAGAAGGAGACGCACGGACTCCATCCGTGCAACAGGCGCGAAGGCATCGTCCAAGTCGACTCCCTCCTACTGGACGAAGCCACGTGCCACGAGGCGCGCTTTGTGCTTGATCGCCTCTCGGCCTCGTCTTTCTTGAGCTTGAAGACCCACTTGAGAGATGGCGTGGTGGCGGGTGGAAGATCGGCCGCCCCCACGTCTTGTTTCGCTCGACGGCGTCCATCTCCTCGCGCATCGCGGCACGCCATGCCGCGCCTCTCTCCGCCTCGGCGAAGGAACGAGGCTCGCCGTCGTCTGTGCGGGTGCGGCTCACCGCCAGTCGCGCTGCCGCGCCGTTCGGGGCCGGCCGCTTTCATGAGGAGGTCGTCCATGGTACGGTAGCGCAGAGGCTCGCCGCCGTGGTAGGCGTCGATGCAATCCTCGTCGTTGACGGTGGAGCGGCGAACTCCACCGTCTTGTTGCTGCGTCGTGGGCGAAGCCGCCGGTCCGAGCCCTGAAGGAGTAGGTGCCGGGTGTAGGAGGCGGGCGTGGCGGCGGTCTTGGCGGTGGTGAAGGACTCGCGGGAGGTGGTGGCGAACGAGGCGGTGGTGTGGCGAGCTCGGTGAAGACGAGCCGCCGCTCCCCGCCTCCTCGGCGGACGTGGTCGACGATGAAATCGCTGGTCGTCGGAGTCGAGCCGTCATCCACCATCTTGCCCCACGTCCAGCCTCGCCCTTCGTCGAACACGACGTCACGCGTGATGTGCACGCGCCGTGTCGTAGGGTCGAGGACGCGGTAGGCCTTGGCGCCCTCCGCGTAGCCGATGAAGACCCCTGGCGTGCTCCGGTCGTCGAGCTTGCCGACGTGGTTGAGCTCCTTGACGAAGGCCAGGCAGCCGAAGACACGGAGGTGGTTCACCGCGGGCTTGCGCCCGTGCCAGGCCTCGTATGGCGTCTTGCCGTCGAGGGCCTTGGTGGGGGAGCGGTTGAGCAAGTGGACGGCAGTCATCACCGCCTCACCCCAAGAGAATGCCGCATCCTCTCTCGCTGAGGAGGCGCGGGCGGTGGCCACCACCGTCTCGTTGCGGCGTCGACGACGCCGCTCGCCGCGGGGTGTACGCCGCGGAGAAGTGACGATGGATCCCCTCGTCGGCGCAGTACGCCGCAAACTCGGCCGCCGTGAACTCACCGCCGTTGTCCGTGCGTGGGACGGCTTGCGGCCGCACTCGCCTCCGCAGCAGCTTGAAGGCGCTTGATGGCGTCCGCGCGGTACGCTTTGATGTCAAGCGGGATGACCCACATGTAGCGGGACACGTCGTCGACGAGGAGGAGGAAGTAGCGCCGGCCTCCAGGTGTAGCCGGTGTCACGGGGCCACAGAGGTCACCGTGTACGAGCTCCAGCTTCTCCTTGGCGCGGAAGCTCGTCTGGCGAGGGAAGGGGAGCCGCCGCAGCTTGGTGAGGACGCAGTGTCGCAAGCGCTCCACGTGGTTGACGCGCGGCATGCCCCGCACCATTTCCTTCGCCGAGCCGCCTTAGGGCCTCAAAGTTGAGGTGCCCAAACGCCGTGCCACCTCCAAGCGCCGCCGCCGCGGCGGTCGCAAGACACGAGGTTGCGCCACCGCGCGTGAAGGACGTGAGGCGGTTGCTCTGTTGACCTTGACGAGGCCGGCGGCGATGATCCCGATCGCGCGCGCCCGTGCTCGATCTCCACGCGCGATCCGTTGTCATCCAGCTGTCCCAAGCTGATGGAGTTCCTCAACGGGGATGTAGTAGACACCGTGAGCGGCCGGTGCTCGCCGATCTTGGCGACGAAGACGACAGAGCCGACGCCTTGATCTCCACAATGGGCGTCGCCGAACAGACGGTGCCTCGAACGCTGAGTCGAGCTCGAGAAGAACTCCCGCCGCCCGGTCATGTGGTGGGTGGCGCGGTGTCGAGGCACCACTGTCGGTCTTGTCGCTGCTTTTAATCGCCACCGAGGAGGCGTGTGCTTTTGGCTCGTCAAGGTGGAGGAGTCGCCGCGGCGGTGCCGGAGGTAGTTCGATGCTCGTATGAGCAATGAACAGAGCCGCTACTCCTCCTCTCGCTTTGCGACGTGGGCTCGCCGCGTCGTGGTCGCCGACAATCCTTGGCCCAATGACCGGGCTTGCCGCAGCTTGTGGCAAGAGTCGCCTCGTCGGCTTTTGCTTGCCACGGCGCCCTGGCGCCCACGGTCATCACCCTCGGCGCGTCCTCGCCCCGCTCAGGCGTCTTTGCGCGGCTTGCCACGCTTGCCATGCTTGCGTCACTGTCGTGGAAGAAGGCTCCCTTCTTCCTCGCCACCTTGGCCGTGCCCACTGCTCCCGAGTGAGGAGGAGCTTCCGCCAATGGTGACGGGTCCCAAGAGGCGCCGTGGCTCATCGCCGTCAACGACCTTGAGGCGACCCAACGCCTCGATCGTCATCGTGGAGAGGTCCAGCGAGAGACTCGATCGAGCGAGCCATCCGCTTGTACTTCTCGGGGCGCAATGAAGAGCTTTTCCACGCCTCTCCTCGCCGTAGGTGTCGTCGCCGAACCGCACCATCTTCGCAATGAGTGTTGAGACGGAGAGCAAAGTCATCAACGCCCTCACCGGCTTGAAGGCGTGTTCTCCCACCCTGCGTAGTGATCGTAATGTGGATTTGCGCGCGGTCGCCGCCGATGTGTCCTGCAGCGATGGCGTCCCAAGCCTCTTTGGCGATCCGCTTGTTAGTAAACGAGAATCGCATCTCGGGCGGATCGCAGCGATGAGAGCATCCGGCGCCGTCGATCCTGGTCGTAGTCAACGTCGCCGTACCGGACTGCATCCCACATATGCCGCACCTGGAGCTTTACCCTCATCACCGCAGCCCACTCGACGTAGTTGGTCTTGGTGAGGGTAGTAGAGGTTGCTAAATATGCTAGTAGAGGTTGCTAAATTTTAAATGTTACAACAGAACTTCTTCAAATATCCCCGTGTTCTGATCCTAAATTTTTAATTGTACAAAAAGGCTTCATGAAGTCGGAGTTTAATTACTTCTGTTTTCCCCTTATTTTTAAGCATTTGACATCCATTTCAAACATTGGGCATGTCGTGTGTTACATGTTCATCACCAATAGCTAGCTATGGTAAAATTTAATTTAGCAAGATGCCAATCAAAATGCCTGATAAGTGTTCATTGTTGTAAGGATCTTCGATCCGATGGTTTAGTGATCGTGACATTAGCGCTGAGATAGTCCAGGCATTCAACAGTAATCTTCAACAACATCTAAACATTACCTTTCACCACGTTGAGGTCCGCTTGGTTTTGGCTCTTGAGTGGGCTGGGGTTTACCAACTTTAGGGGGAGACTCGCTCTTAACGGCAGGATCAGACTTGTTAAAATTAGTTGATTCGTCTCTAGCAAGCTTGTCAATATATTCTTTAACAGGATTTTTGGCACCTCCAAGCTTTTGAAGCCACACTTGTTGTGCAGTGCTAAGGACATTATTTGTAAGCCTGCAAGAAAACTATGGCTAATGACAACCACAAATAAATAAAAATTTAACAAGAAAAAATTGAACAGAAAACTGGCTAGGTTTGATGGGAATTTCACATACGTCAACCTAAAACTAAAAAGAATGTGACAGATGTCTTACAAAGAGAAAACAAAGGTGCAATCAGTCAATGTTTAAAACAAAATGAAAAGAGTGAAAACTTGATCTCTATTGTGTAGAATGCTATATTCCTGGCAAAACTAACATGGCTGTATATAAAGTATATGTAGCAACTTATTCGACTTGAGCATTTATTTTCTCTCGGTGTCTCAATAGATAGTGATTATACTCTTAGAAACCACATTACTAGTAGTAAAAGCCATTATTATTATTTTTTTGACATAAATCTATCTGCGCTCCAGAACAAACTTAAATGTACCACCATGCTGTCAAACATCTTCCAAGGCAATATTGAGAAAGCTTGTGATTAAATGAAAAATAACTGCACTGGTGAAACCTGGAATGGAACCGATCAAAATAAGCAAGGCCTAAGAGTGCTCATATCAGTCTAAAGGTAGAACAGATTCATTTTTCTAATCCAGCTCAAAACTTTCAGGTAGTCAATTTACAATAATACAGAAAGGAAAACCTTTAATCAAAATCACAAAAAATCAATAGCAATGACAAAATGGTAATGGTTTCTTCATTAATCATACTTATCGTATTTGGTTTCTTCATTAATCATACATATCACATTAGTATCATCAGGTCAAGTGAAACCAAGCTTCTTATAGGCCTCAACAGCCAAAGTGACAACGTTTCGCAGAACATTGCAAGGATTCGCCATAACCAGGATTCTAGACCATTTAAAGTTTTAAACTTAATAGCAGGTTGTGTAGAAAAGTTAGCTACTGTCTGCATTCTAATGGAGCACGCTCTGCTTATAGGAAGTTATTAATTATTAAGCTCTTCTTAAAAAAACATGTTTATCTAAATAAACGTTGAAATTTGTAAATGTGCTCACCAATACAGACTTAATCCAGAAGGAACAGAGAGCGCAAAATAACCAATAAGCAAAGGCAGGAACTTCACTGCAGCTTGAGCACCTTGCTGGCTAGGATCATTGCTCTGCAACACGATGATACAGCAAACAGTAAGTTGAAATACAGCCAAACTTTATGAGCTACTGGTGAACATTGGCATCATACAGCAAAGAAATTGCATGCCCTTGATCATTGTGCTTTTTCAATGCCCAATCGTTTTTTGCCTGAAGAGGTAGCAATTTAAAGAGTTTGACATAATTATTACTACACAGATCTTTACAGGTTAGTTAGAGGGAAGCAGAGAAAAGCAAGCCATGTGATCTTATGTACATCTTTCATCTTTGCAGAATCATGATGGGTCCACCAAGAATAATAAAGTCAATTTAGCAGTCATGTATGTATTCTGTCGGAACTCCATATAGAATATAGATACAATTCAACTGATAAGACAAATTCCATAACAAAAGCTGAAGACCAAAAAGAATGTCCTCTTAGGAAGAGTAGAATATAGTGGATTAATATGTTCAAAACTTGGTAAAACGAACCTGGGGTGGTTGCATTATTTGAGCAGATATGTATTGTGAAATAACAAGAAGAACTGGTAGAACAAGGTATGCCAGGGTGTCCGACCAGCCAAGAGGTGGATGACCATCCTACAAAATCATCAATTATACTGGAGTCAAAGAAATACGAAAACGACTCCACATTCTACGAAATAATGTCTACTAGCACTAAAATGGTCTTATCCAAAGAACTACTTATAGATCAATCCAAAGCAGCATCAATTGTCAACCATTGAAATTCCAGGAGTAAAATAAAATCAGATGCGCCTGCTTTTGCAAATACATGATTTTAACGTGCCTACAGATTGTACATAGGCATCAAAATTGCGTGCAATCACACCTTTCTAATTTCCACGAGCAAATTACACCAACTTACGAAGCATAAAAATTACACGCAAGCATTGCTTTCTAATGTCTACAAGCAAATTACACCAACTTATGAATAATCTTATCAACCACACCAGAATTCTGCAGTCAAGTTTTACATGCAGATAAAATTTTTGCCCATCCTAGAAATGTCTACCAAAGGCAATAAAACTCATCATTATAGAGGACCTTCCACTAATGTTCATGGACAACGAGATTATGTTAAACACACAGCTGCTGTGATGCCTTTCATGCCAGCAGGTGCATACGGGAAACCACCCTTGTATCATAAATTTCTATTTTTGAAGAGCTAGATACCAAGAAATTATTCTAAGCATGATTGCCATTTTCTATGACAAGAAAAATGTTATATGTAAAAAGAGAAGCTTTTATACAGCACAAAGCAATCGTCATGAAAATAAAATAATTGAGCATAACATTGCGAAGAATCAACATGATCCTCGACTATATAAATTGAGCATTTAAGTCAGCAGTGATGGGTAAGCTGCATTGATGTGTGATTGGTAAGTGCTACAGTTATAATGCACACAAATAAAGGTAGCATGTTCAATGATCTTACAATGAAGGAACAAAGCCTGGATATACCATGGAGTTATCAAGTTCTACGTGCTTACTGTAAAAGGAAAGAGCCAGGATATTCCCTGGCCACTTTGTCGAGCAGCAATTGTTGTAGGACCAGCCAAAGAAGGTATCCAAAAAAAGCCTTCGGTAAGAAGTCCCTTTTTCATGAAGATACAGACATATCAGGTAATATAGATGCTTACTATTTAACACAAAGAAGAATGATAAAAAAAGAACGAACATTTCAGCATATCAACCTCATTAGCTACATTGGAAAGAGCTCTGTATAGACCAATCCAAACTGGTATTGTCACAAGAGTAGGCAAGCATCCTATTGTAGAAAAATGCCAAAAGAAACTGCATGTGAATAACTAATACAAGAAAATAACTAAATAGAAGAAGTAACAGTAGACCAAGAAAATGTGAAACCTAATGACAAGATATTTCTACTAAGCCTTGGTATGAATTGAGCATAGAGGGGCTCACATTGAATATTGATAGGAGAAATACCAAGTATAGTATTTATAACTACCTGCAAGTGGGTCAACACCAGACAACTTATATAAACGAGCAGTTTCGAGTTGCATCCTTTCCTGGAAAAATAAATAACTTACAGATAAAAGTGATTCCAGTAGCATTCTAAATACATTGGTATGATCTATATTCTATAATGTGCTTTGTAAGTTCATTCCATTATATCTCCCAAAAGTGAGCTTTTTTAAGTAAAATAATAGTTTGTTTAAGTGGAGTTTATCTGAAATATGCACTTGGACAATAAGTACCATATGTTTTTACAAGATATTTTGGATAGAAGACAAGTGCCCCCATTAGACGAATAGACGCATGTCTTGAGATATTTTGAGTAGCAATAGCAATTGATTTTTTTTAAATGACTTGAATGAAGAAGAATTGGAAGATGAAAAGTTTTCTCAACACAGGGAGTGGAGGTCCCTTAGAAAAATTGGATTCGTTAGTGTAAGTGATTTTCGAGTGTCCCTTAGAAAAATTGGATTCGTTAGTGTAAGTGATTTTCGAGTATTTATCTAAAGAAAGGAACAAACGACGATAAGATAAAATTGCTTCTAGTTTCTTATGTCCAATTAAGATATATGGATCTTACATCAAAATTCACATGAGGCTTTCCCATAAAACATCTTAACAGCTTCGTGAGGAAAAAAATAAACTGAGCTAGACGAGAAAATAGGTCTTTCACTTGATGTGGACCTCAATTTGTTGTTACATAAAATGTTTATCCCTTGATCAATTGATAACAATAAGAATTGCAAGGTTTACCCTACCATTAGTCCCACGGTGTGCACATTGGAGAATCCAATGTAAGAACATGCGCGGTGATCCAATACAAGAACATGTGTGACAGTCTAACCTATTTTATTATATATCCGATCAATATGTAAAATATAACTACCTGATCACCAGCATATCGTTCTTGAATAGCCTTCACTTGAGGTTGCAGTGACCTCATTGCAAGTGCAGACTCAACCTATATGGAAACAACAAAATGTGATAGTTTCAATATTGGATACAAGAATATCAGAAACATTATATGCACTCTTTTCAACATCAAGAAACCAGAAGTGCAATACCCAACTCTCACAAGTCAAAGTAATGAAAATGGAAACTTATCAAACCCATATCCTATTTTTGCATCATTCAAGGAAACCACCAGGAACTGTTGGCAACCAAAATATGCATAAAGTATAGAAGGAAGACAAGTAATGCTTAGGCAGGAGAGCAGCCAGTAAAACTTTGAATATTATTACCCACATACATGATGCATTTTTCCCAAATATCAGGTGCATTAGTAGATGAGGGCATAATTTACCAAAAGCAACATGCATGCAAATTGCAAACTAAAGTTTGATGCATCAATGGGAGGGTGTGCTTTTACATCATCATTTATCACTAGTAGGTAAAGCTTGAATGCCAGATTTAACTCAGAAGACCTAATGTCGTCAATTGTTTTGGGCCAGAAGGCAGTACAATCTTTACCCTTTCTAGTCAAACGGCCCCCACATTAAAGTTTCTGCCACAAAGTGCTGGTACAAAGGATCAAGTCATGCATTAATTACTGGTTTAGCTGAGAAGGTCCTGCAAGGAATCACCATTTTATAGGATATGCTTGAAGCTACAACCAGTACATATAAGAAAGAAAAAAACTTCCACAATGCCAGATATGCATCACGTAATCATGTATTGATAAACGTCCCGATTATTTTCTTGAGCTGT
This sequence comes from Bonia amplexicaulis, assembly GCA_036346245.1. NCBI lineage: Eukaryota > Viridiplantae > Streptophyta > Magnoliopsida > Poales > Poaceae > Bonia > Bonia amplexicaulis. The sequence goes on along the minus strand of CM070743.1, from coordinate 601,055 downwards.
GGATCACGATGTTTCAAAAGTAAGGTGATGGTAAGCCCTGTTATTTCCCAAAGACTGCTGAGTGAAAGTGAGGGCATATTATATTACGTCTTATAGAAAGATCCACAATGCAAATACAATAAAACTGGATGCAAAAGGAATGGAAAAGTTTTTTATCGAAAACAGCCTGAAATTCAAAACTGGAAGCAGCTGTTTAAGCAAGAAGTAGATCTACATGTGCATAGAGTGAAGGAACAGCACAAATTTTTAATCTTCAATTGGCTAGATAGTTCAATTTAAAATTGGCCTCATGTGAGGATTGTATATTCTTCTTTTTCTCATTTCTTTCTGCCTGTACATAAACTCCACTTTATCTAATAATATATTTTATACACTGTAGAGGCCTCCCCTACAGTTTCATGTCAAAAAAAATGCAAATGCAATAAGTAGTAATACGCTGATAAGAGGAATTTTAATCATGCTCCCAACAAAATAGTGAGCAACCTTCACCACCTTAATTTGAATAACCTCTACTATATCACAATCTTTCTGACTGTAGCAACATGGCAGAGAGACTTACCTGCTTCTTTGTAAGAGGAAAGGTAGCCACCTTAACAAGAACTGTTAGGAGGATGATTGCAAAACCATATGGATACGGAATGTGGAGAGCTGATAGAGCATCTTTCAGAACCTGCCAATGGGGAAACAAATTTATATCACCTGAAAATGTGTTGAAGCATGATATAAACATATAACAAAAAAAAAGACATGCAAACTGAGAGGACACAAGATATCGCACAAAAAGTGAAAGCATACACTTAAAGTTTATAACTATAGAGGCCACTCATATGATCACACGCACAATAATCCTGGTAGAGCCTGGGAGGCGGCGGCGCCTGCGGAAGAAGTAGGGCAGAGGGCGAACGATCTGGGGGTTAACCCCCTGGCGGCGTGAAGGAGCCGTGAGAGCAGGGGAGGTGAAGTCAGCCAGCAGCCGCAACTAGGGCTTGCTCTGCTTGCTTTATTCAATACCAAGGTGAGGTTATTTATCCTCCCTAACAAAACCAATCTAGATT